>JAAWXA010000008.1:17543065-17625015 GCA_038090715.1 Florisuga fusca
TATCTCCTGACTGCAAACTGATTGATGGGGTAATGTCTGGTTGTGAAAGACTTCCTCTTCATCATTGTGTTGCCAATGTTGGTATCACAGAGCGAGTTTGAAGTTTTCCTGAGTGCATGTTCTCCTATGTAATTACAGATGACAATTACTTTAATTTTTTTTAACAAGCTTTCTAATCATGTAAACTACAGAATGGGTAACTTAAATGAGACCAAAGATGCACTATTTTCTTGGTTTTTAATTTACTGACACAATGTCTTCTATCTGAAGAGCTAAGTATTGTATTTAGAATGACAGCAGATGTTTCCACAGGAAAATATATATGAACAAAACAGCTTTGCCAGGGAACTACAAAGGAGCAGACTGCAAGTAATAGAAGGATGAAAATTTTAAGGAGAAAGTTAAATAATTTGATATGGCATTAGGAATATAGGTTTGATTCAGTTCCAAATTTAAATGGGAGCTGGATTTGGTCTACTGGGTGTAAGAAAAATGGCTACTTGCAGATGAAGAAAACTGTAGAATAAATACCAGGATGCAAACTAAAAATGAGCCATGTGATTTACTGCAGAGTGAATTCTCCCAGCAAAATAAAGAAGCATACTCAGTTAAGATAATGAAAATTAAACTAAAGAAAGCATTAGAAAAGACACCATAGAAAACCTGGATAAGCAAACCGCTGTTTTACAGGCCCTGTCTCCTCTTGGGACTTTTTGTTTTTTGTTTTTTTTTTTTCTCTTGACAAGACATTTGAGATACAAAGTCTCCAGATAGGTGGCTTAGGATATATATTTTAGTCTGTGGTCCTCATCAGGCCAAGATACTAAAAATCAGTATTGAAGCTTTATTTTCTTTCCAGTAAGGAACTGTGCACTACACAATTTCAGATACACTCTCAGAAGCAGCATTTCTTTCAAATACTTGGTTTGCTGCTTTGATAGCCAAGTTAGAAATATATCTTGTTTGAATTAAAGAAGGAAAAACATTATATTAAACTTGTTTTGAATAACTTCCTCAAAAGGTTTGCTGAGACAGTTTTTTGAGTGAAATAGTTACCATGAACTTGCAAAGGAAAAATGGAAAATTTCGAAGTAGCACATTTGGCTCTGAAAGATACACTACTAAGCTGCTCCCTAAATTGCAAAGATCCTTACTAGTTAAGGGTCAGTAAAAAAAAAAGTATGAGGAAAGAGGCTGAAATAGATAATCCTGTCCTTTTTTTGCAGTCTCCCAAGCAGCTCTGGGGGTTGTTCATCAGCTGCAGAGGACACTGGGGGCTTATCTGCTTATTTCCACAGAAAGCAATCATCTTTTACTTCTTTATGAATACAAAGCTAAAATCATTATGACTTATTCCATCAAATGATATGCTGTCAATGGGAAAAGCTTTGAGAAAGGTCATTTGTTTGACTCTTAAGCTGCAGCATTTGCCAAGCAGTGTTTGTGGCTTGTGACATTCTCTAAACAACTAAAGCTAAGGCTAAAAGACAAAGCTAGATATTTATGCAATTACTTCTGTATGTTTGGATATCCAATTTAATGACCATTAAAGTCATTCTAATGAGCATTCTAATGTTAGAGTTAGAAACTTTACAAGTTCAGGAAGAAAAAGCAAGGCACAACAGATTTTGGCTGTTACAAACATGTTTGTTTCTTCTACTGAATTTGTTGCTATTCTGGAGGCCTCTTCAGTGTCCTGAAGTATCATCTCTGTCTCTTATACAATGAATGTAAAGTGACTCATAGAATCTAAATTAATTACAGTGATGCACAGAGTTTTATTTTGTTCTTAACCAAAAATTAACCTATTCATGGTTGCAGTAAAATAAAGCAAAATGAAAACAGTCCCCTCCCATGTTGTCCAAAGATGGCCCTACCTACCACTGATTTGAAGTAATGATAAATAATGGAAAAAATCTGTTCTCAGAACACTAAAATTCAACCAGCTGGTTGCAGGCTTTGCCTTCACAGTTAAGAAAATTTGTTATTATATAATGCATTTTAACTGCATTTTTTCTGGTCTGAAAACAGTACACTGAGGTTTATGTTTTCCTATTTCTCCAATAGGACAAGATCCTATTGTTATTTATTTAGCATCAAGGGTCTAGGCAAAACACACTCTTTCTTGTGCAGATGACAGAATGAAAAGATCACAGGTTATTTGCCTTGTCTCTATTGGATACAACTACTTTGTTGGTGTAGCAACACAAACAAACATACAGACACTAGCTTTAGTCTTAGTATCCCATGAATTGTAGTTATGAAGGTGTAGGCTGCAAAAAGGTGAATTGGCAAGATCACACCCAGATTCTGCAACAAAAAGTGTGCAGGGGAAGATGTCCCCCAGGCATTCCCCATCTTCAAACATCCCAGTTCCTCAAATCTGTTTAGACATCTCTTGTATTCATAAATACAAAGACTGGATACAATGATAGGAGCAACTTACTGGAAAATTAAGGAAGAGGATTTGTAGAGGTGGCCGGTCAACTTCTATAAGGAGAGATTCTTGGACAACAAAAACCTTCCAACCATTTAGTAGTAACATTTATATTTATCAAATAACTACTTCATGTATATAAATGAAGAACTCTGTTAAGGATACAAAAAACATTTTGAATGCTGTGCAAAAAATTTGCAAACATAAAGCCCAATTATGCCAAAACCATTGTTTCTTGCACATTTTGCCTTGCTCTGTGCAGCAATGTCATTACCACTGAGGCCTTGCAAGAGTTTAGAGGGAGTAGAGATAAAGAAGGCAAATGGACAGTGACAGCCATGTAATCCAGTGTCTGATTGCTTTTCCACATGTCACTAGTGAAACACAGCTCTCCTCCCAGCTGCTGTGAGGGTCTACAGTATGCAGATTCATTCAGTTTCATGCAGTCCATGCAGAGAAACAATGTCTTGAAGGAATACTTTGCTGGGATTATGCTCTCTAGAAATGTTTTGATACCACAGTTCCCCATCATTAAATATATGTCCACAAGCCTGAGATGCAAGCTAGGATCTGATCAAAGAGAACAAACCCAAACCAGGAGCTGAAAAAATAGAAATACTTTTGTAAATATTCTTCAGAAATATTTGATCCAAATGCTTGCTTACTTTTGATTGCACACTAGCAATTGATCCCTGTAAAACTGTAGTTGAGAATTCTTCAAGAGAACCTGCCACTAGTTCTGGTTATTCTCTTTTAATTGATCCTCATATATTTTTCTCTTTTACTGACAAACTTTAGTTTGATTCCAGAAATATTAGCCTCTCTTCTTTTAAAATTCATTCTATATAGTCTTGTATTTGGGAACAATTTTTTCTTTTGCTGTTAGCTTTATCATCACCTATGAGAATTTCATGACTAGCCAGTCTCTTGCTTTTACAATTGCTCTTAAATCTCTGCATTTCTGTATCTTCTCAAAAGCAATTAGAAGAGGCAAGAAAAATATGCTTAAGCTATTATTGCTGGTTTTGTATTGCCATCATTAAATAATCGCAAGAACAGCAAGTTGGTTTTGGTTTTGTTTTGGGGTTTTTTTGTTGGGTTTTTTGTTGTTGTTGTTGGTTGGTTTGGTTGGCTTTTTTTTTTTTTTTAAGTCATATTGTGGGTGTGATGGAGCTGGTTCTTCAAAGCATGACACTATGTCTGTTAACTTTCTATTTTTTTCCAGTTCACTGTAGTTCACTGACTGAAGCTAGAGGAGGGAAAGGAAAAGCAAGTTTCAATATTTCTAGAGATTAATATATTGACATTATTTTGTAATTTAGTATGTCACATAACCCACAGCAAAGATCAATCTTAATGAGAAAAAAAATTAAAATTACAGTAGCTCTTTCTATTTTTTGAGTAAATACTTCATTCTCTTTTACTCTTTCTTTTTCTGCCTTTTAACAGATACATTGCTTTACAGAGCAAAATAATAAGAGCTACAGAGAAAATTGTTGTGGCTCTTCATTCAAACATTGGCAAACATTCTTCATTCAGACATTGGCTTCAAACATGTTTAAATCTTGGTGTAAACCAAGTAATAATAAGGAAGGTGAAGTTTAACAAATTTTTTTGTCAGTATAGAAAAAAACAGGTTATGTTTGCCATTATTTTCTTTTTCTCTTTTAAAAATATTTTTCTTGCTCTTTTCCTGTAATATAGGTGCAGATCATGATCTTAAAAATGCAATATTAATTAGGGAAACTACATCTGTCGTGTCAAAAGGATCAATTTGTGAATCCTGGTGATGTTCTCTGCAGAAAAACATGGTTTTCCTCTGTGAGATACTGCAGAATAAGGACAGTTGCAGGCCGGAATTTCGGCACATCCATGTTTGCATCCATGCACCTAAAGGATTGAACTGAAATGTTTACTGGGTGTTTGCTTGGAATGAAAACTTGCCAGTGTGAGAATAGTGACCACCAGACCAGTGAAGAAGTACATTGGCCCAGGGCAGATGGTTCCAGTAGATTAATGGGAGTTGTTGGCTTTGCACCTCTGCTCTCACTGGTCCTGTTTGGGCACATCAGCTGCAGCCTAACCCCAGCCCACAGGTACTGCACCTGCAGGAGGCCCCTTTAGAAAGGGGTTTCTTGGGTTCAGGAAAACTGAATCTAGTATCTCTTTTGGTTCAGATAATGGCAGCTTCACTTCTTTGCTCATGAACTAACGGTCTTTAAAGATCTTCAAGCTGAATTTGTTTTGGTTTGCTTTTTTTTCCTGAAACAACTTTGTCATCATTAGTCACTTTTATACATGTAAAATAAAATGCAAAATAGTCTTTCTTCTCATTTTCTATTAAAGAAACCACAAAATCCCAAACAAACAAACAAAAAAACCATAAGCCAGCCAACAATTGTTAATGACAAATTTTTCTTTGCAGCATGACCTCTACCTCCTGCCTTGGCGACTACATTAAAAAAGTTAATTTTTAGGCCTGTATTTGTGTGCATATTGGTTTTCTTTTCATGGTAGTATAACACTTTGAGACATAATAGAGTTTCTGATTACATTTTGAGACCCTTGTCTATCATACTGGCTTCCATTTCTATGAAAAATATACTTTGTGGTGGTTTTATAGCTTTGTGATGAAAAGTGTCTTATTACAGCTTTTTTTTTTTCTTCTCTTTTTACAAAAGGTCTTAGTTTGAGAACTGTACTGTTCTTAACCATACTTCACAAAATCATATAGCTAATATTTAAAAACTTATATGTAACAAAAGTTACCATTTTTCTAAATATTATTATTTTATTTTTAAATCTAGACTCAAGAGGTTAAATTTTCAATTGAATAGTGTTAATGGAGCAATTAATCTTATTTTTAGTACTCTTCATATCTACCACTGTGTTCAGTGTTGGCTGTTAAATATTTTACATGAATGTCCACAGTGTCAAAAATCCAGTACACTTCAATGTTAGATGAAATTCTAAAAATGCCTGCCACATTACACCAAAACAAACATTTTCATTGAGTAAAATAAGATTACTGACATGAAAGTGTGCTTCACGCATATATCCTTCTAATAAAAAAATAATTTTTAAATATTTGGTGTTCAGTAAGGTCAGGTCTTAAAGTTTGCACTACAGACTTGATCTCTAAACTTTATAAATTGGTTGAATTTAAATAAAATATAAACATTTTTGAAAAGAAGATGGATGAAAGTATGAGTTCAGTTCATAGTCTGTAAACTGCTTTCGCAAGCACTTAAATTTAAGCACATGAGCCTTGTTTTTGCAGGACCTCACCACAAACTAAAATCACCCATATTCTTCACTGGATTACTGGCTTAAAGCCATGTCTTTAGTTTCTCATAATAAGTATATACATAAGTAAAAGTAATTTGTATTTCTAAAATGAAAGCAAAATGCATTTGTGTCGATGCAGTGACTGCTGTTCTATTAATGTATTTAATTAACAGGATTAATATAATTTTTTAATGCTGATTTATTATGAATTTTTGTTTGCGGTTGAACATTTAAGACCAGTTAGCACCTACAAATATATCACAGGTATATACAGATATATATATATAAATGTAGATAGGTAAATATGTGTAGGTATATATAAATATACACCTACATAGAAATCAGTAATTAATACATGGTCTGTTAATTCCAAGTGATTTGAATATACATTTTGAATTTGAATATGCTTTTTTTTCTGTGTTGTTCAAGGAATGATGACTGAAGCAGTCCAATTCAATTCACAATTAAGCCAAAACCACAAAAACATAGAAAAGTGATGATTATCTGAGCAAAACTGACCTCCAGGTGTTTACTGGAGAGAGCTGACAGGAAGGGAAAAATGGGCATGCTTTAGTTTTATGGTATGGTGATTACAATACTCAGGTAAACAATAATTTGCATTTAGTTAGCATGTAGGCTAAATGTAATCACTGTTCTCATTTTTTCCAGACGAGCAAATGTAGAATTTAGGTCAGTGCCCAGTCTTAAGGAACAAATGTCTGACATATCTGGCAGCACACACTATGTCACCCACTCTTACAACCTAGCAGCAGGACAATCCCTGCTCTTAGTGGACATAACTGATGTCTAGATAAGGATGTCTAGATGAGGCTGTTGTGCACAGGATCTGCAGTGGACACTGAAAGAAGATGGGGTTTTATTTATCTACCACATACTTTGTACAAGGAGGACCAGTGAATGGCTCACCAGGATGTGTCAAGTGAATTCCTTCTGTGTCTGAGGGTTACAGATATGCTCCAGTCTCCATGCCATCTTTATTATCTATGCATCAGTCCATTACTATCTCCCTGATCTCAGAAAAACACACAGGTTAAAACTCATTTTGTTGTCCCTAGCAATTTCTCACCACTAACATTATACTCTTCCCCCCCAGCAGTCAACCTGTTGTGAGTTTCACTACAGAAGGTCCATCTGCCTCCATAAATCCAGCAGGAGCCCGGGCATCTTGCTCAGGGCATGGAGCAGCTACAGGGAGCAGATGCCCAACTGTTATGTGTTGCAGTTTTTGGTGTTGCTGTACATAAGTTCATTGGTGAATCTAGCAGCTCATGATTAATTTAGTTTTATTCTTATTTAATAAAGATTTTATTATGAACAGAAGGAATTGGATCTGGAAATCCTTCCTACGGCCATCTCTGTGTACACAGAAAAACTGTGGAGACAAAACTGGACAAAGAAAAAAAGCAATGTCTTTATTTTTAGCACATCTAGACTGTACAGCCCACTTCTCTTTGACTATTAAAACATTTCAATGAATTACGTATATAGCAGTTGTATCATTTTGGTACCACCAGTAGAACTAGCCCTTCAGCAAAGAGCAGCAATGGAGCTTCCCTAGCTTCACATCATTGCAGGCAAGCAATAAAGACAGGAAATCTTGGTTATGTGGAGTATACAGTGTTTATCTCAATAAGCACTCAGTTCAGATTTTAAGAACAGAAGATGCAAAGTGGAAAGGAGTACATTTGCGTGTTCTCATGAAAATAATCTAATAGAATGGATGAAATTTCAGATGTTACTGCCAAATGAGGATACCTTTAGATCCACAAGATTCAACCCATTTCTATCAATCAAGAACTGTGGAAGATTATTGTTGATATAAAATAAGCAGCAGCTCCCAACAGCTTTTCTCTTGTACCTCATTAAGCCCTGAGCAGACGGCACAGTCATTAGGCAAACCTGTGGGAAACATTTTTTTGTGTTGCCTGACCCAGGGATCCCCAGGTTCAGGTGATGGCTGGCATGGGCAGGTGAACTTATCCCTGCAGCTGTGCTGAGAGAGGTACCAGGCAGGGAGGCAGAAGTGAGCATTGTGGTGGTAGGAAAAGTCTTTCTTAGATGTGCTGGTTCAGGAAAGCATTCCTGCACCAGATAGCACTTAAGTACATGCTTAAGTTTTAGTGGGACCTAACAAGGAGCAGGAAATATGTGTTTAAGTGTTTTCCAGAACAGGCTCCAAAACTGAGTATGTCACAGGTGAAATTTTTTCCTGCGTTCTTTCCTGCCTCCATCATTTCTTGGAGTCACCTTTTCAAGGCAGTAAAGTGCCCTTCTATACCTCCTATCTTGTGTTGGCCTCTCTCCAGCTGAGCAGGAATAAAAATGTTATCATTTCCACTTTTCCTCTGAGACCTGAAGGAAGACTGAACTCAATCCCAAAAATTGGCTTAGAGAAGTTTCAACCAAAGAAAATATTTTATATTGTTAAATAACTTCAATCCTTTTCCATAATTTTAATGATTTTATCCACTTAAGTGGCTATAACTTCAGTATGATGGTGGTAAGTGTTAATTTGCATGCTATATTATACCAAAAACAATAAATAAGGCAGGAATCTTCTCTAGATAATTCTTTTAGCTGAAATATGGTAGCACTGAATGGATCCTCTTAGAAATGGCATTTTACTTATGATTGTCTTTTTTAGCACAACACAAATATATTTCTATTTATAAAAACTATTTGGGTTTAAAACTATATAAAACTATATAAAAACTATTTATTTATTGTCTAGAATGGACAAGCTGTTCTAAAAATCTTCATTTATAAGATGCCTTAACTTGACTATACACAATTCACATAATGCACCCTGGCCAGGAGACTCAGTGCTCAGATCCGATGAATAGCACCATGTCACTGCAGAAAACAGCCCCACTGTCACTGACCTGGCTTTTTAAAATCTTTCCTTGATTTTTCCAACTAGGAATAAAAGTAAAGAAGCTAAGGAAGGAGTTCTTTAAAAAATAGCAGCAGACTTCTACACATTTATCAGCACAGATTTAAGTTTTGGGATTTTTTTAAAGGTGTAATTACAGTCATGTTTGCTCCCTCTGTATATGAAGTTAGGAGTAATGAAATATCATTTTATCTTCTGATGTCCCATCTCCCAAATCACCTTTAAGAAACTCTTTCAGAGTATTTTTGACTGCACTTGTCATGGAATCAGCAGAACTGGGAAAATGGCTATTTATCACAGCATGTCTGCTTCCATTTACTGCAACATTTGTAGTATCTTTTGTTCTCAAAAAGGAAACAATAAACACTACCATATATTTAACTATTATCAGTGATCTAATGTCCAGTTTTTAGTGTCCTCTATTGACTGTGCTCTGCAGTGTGCATTCACCCTAATCTTTACTGGAGTTAAACATACAACACAAAAGTTCAAAATGCATCAGTGTGTCAGGTTTATGTTAGATCATTTCACTGTAACTATCACTCATCTTACATTGTAAGCAATGTAGAAAATAGAAAGGATTAAACAAGTATTTTCTTCAAAGTCCTTGCAATGTTTTCTGTAAAAACTGGCAAAATTACCCATGCCTATAACGATCAAATGCTGTACTTATTTGATCAAAATAATTATAGGAAAACATGACATTTAAAGTTGAAATTGTTTCAAGCACCACTTTCAAAAAGTATTATATTAAAAACAACTCAATACCCTTTCTCCTATCTTCAGGCAAGATCTTCAAAATGTGAGATAATTGAGTATTTGAAGAACCACAAATCACATATTGATCTGAAGAATTTAGATACAGCACTGAAGAGAAAGTGTTCCCATCACAAACTGCCATTTGTTGACACCAGTGCTATTTCTGTTTCTCAGCAATTTTAGGGCTCATCTACTAGCTGCAGAAATGTGCAGCCAGTGGCATCAATAATACTGCAAAAGCCAGAAAACTAATAAACCTATTTTCCATATATTGTTGTTGATGTACAAACACAGTAAAAATGAAGACTGGCTGATGTGTTATCCAATGAATTAAGGCAGAACAGAACAAGACTTAAGATGGAAACATGTGGCAGCTTCCCTTACAATTCTAAAGGTGAGAAGAGGAAAACAATAACAAAAAGAGAGTTGTACTGCAGTGAAAAGCTTTTTCCTTGTTTGCATACACTTCTTTTTCAGTATGTGAATTTAATTCTATACAGAACCAGCTAAAATCCTGTTATTCTAACTTAGTTCATCAATTTACTGCCACTATTAATTTCTCATATCACATCTAAGTTTCACATTATGCGTTACGTTTACTAAATGTAAACTGAAGGGTTAAGGATAGCTTAACAGATTCTTTTAGATTTCAGATAAATAATGTACACCACATAACAGAGTTGTAAAACCTCATTTAAAAACACGACACCAAACCCAGTATATTCTCTGTATAAAGGCAAGAAGCAATCTGACAAAACATAAAGAGAACCTTAGGGATACACAAGAAAACTCTGAAGAAATGTCAAGCAGACATAGAAAACATAAGGAAAAACTCCAAATGATGGCTAGCTGGTTGTCCAAGTTCTCAGTGTCCTGAAGTCCCTTGTGTTTTCCTGTACCTCCCTAGCCTGTCTACCTTCTGTTTCATTTAAAAACTTGAAAAAGTGGAAGTATGCTTCCCTTCTTTATCTATCAGAACTGCGCTAAATGAGCAACATTAGTTTTCAAAGGCAGCTTCTGATGTGTAGCATGAAACATGTGACTGTTCTTGATTACAAAAGACAGGTTATATTTCAATGTATAAAACCCTGGTGACTACCTCAGTATAGTTTAAGAGAGAAGGATTAAAAAAATCAAACCCCAAAAAACTCAGACCAAATGTATACTTTAGTCTTTTTCTTCAACACATGGTGAAAAAATGTGGTTATAAAAGAAGTGTTTCCAAGACTGAAAGTGGATGTATTATTGAAGGATTTGAAGATGATTTTTAAGCTGCCATGCTTTTCACAATCATTTATATATTATTTTTTAAAGAAAGAATAGAAAACAACAAAAAAAACCCAATATAATAAACAAAACTATTAAAAAAGGCAAACACTTTTGTTCAGTGTCATTAAATGTTCACTCTTCCGAAAATGACGATTTTATCTGGTTGTTATAAAATATTTCCCTTACATGAATAATTGGCTAATGCAAAATCATAGTTATTCATATTTCTCAAAGTTATTCATATTTATAGTCAGCAGTTTTGAGGAATTGTCCCTGAGTGTATTCTTTTGCCTCAAATGTATTGTCCACAGATCGAACTGAACAAAGAATGACTAATTCAAAGAGATCATATGTAGGCCATAGAGACGTCATTAGATGATACAATAAAATTCAGGAAGGTTCTCTCTTGGAAATACTTAGCTCATTAATATTAAAGTCAAAGTCAGAGACAGTATCATAAACTTATACAGAGGAATGAAAATACATTTGTGATTTAACTACAATGACACAAGTACTCTGGAGGATCAAACTTGCTTGTTAAATTAGGTTCATTTCTCTCTTGAGTGCAAAGTTCCTGATAAAACAGTATATTGGGGAAATTCTATGAATTTATGTTAGAATAAGAAAAATCTGTAAAATTTATCTGACCTGAATGTCTGCAAGGAATACCTTTATTTATTATTAGTCAGATTTGAGGCTTGGATAAAAAAAATTGAGTACAAGTTTGGCAAAAGTTATTTAAATCTATTTCTCACAGTAAAAGAAATCATTGTGTTTAAGACAAAATATTTTGTTGAATTAATAATAGCTGAGTTTTAAGGAAGGGAAATTGATACTTCCTTTTTTATAGAGAAAAATACATATCCTCTACTTTTGGAGAGGACTGAAGTCATGGGATTCAGTCAAAAGCATAAGGACTTTGATTCTGTCACAGACAATATAAAATTCCCATGTCTCAGGTCCAGTGTGGCTTCCCCTGCAGAGAACTTTCATTCAGCTTCTACAAATGGGTCCCATATGCTTCAGCGCATGAGGCTTTAAGCTTGTGTGGAGTCTATATGCTAGGTTTTAACCTCTAGGTTTTGAGGCTACGTTCATGTTTTCTGGCACTTCTTAGGACCACTGTCAAAAGATTTTTCTCTCCCCCAAAAGGATTTGTTTGCTCATCATTCTGAGTGTATTAATACTACATTTTTGCACTCCAAAATCTCCTGGAACTGCATACTGCTGAGCACAGGAAGGCTTTTCTCTCTCACCAGCATGGCTGCAGTTTAGACTACTAGAGACATCATGTCTGGTCATCTACCTAATAGAGGCTAGGATGACTAGGATCATTAAAGTAGAGGGCTTTAAGGATATTTTCCTATGGGATGTCAGTTCCCTTTTTTATAACCAGCATGGCTCTCAGGGTGTTTACATTTTAACCCTGTCATTGTCATCTCCCCAGTTTCTGAATGCCTTTCAGATGTAATGCTGAATAAGACACCTGACAACCCTGCAATGGAGGATCCCTGAACCAGGATAATTTATGCCTGCCCTCCATGGACCACACTAAGCAAGCAAATTGTCTGATGATTTGGAAACAGTTGTGGTAACTGGATGTACCATGCAGTTCAAAAGAGACTGAAATGCCAACAGAATGGAAATTGTGTCAATGTCTAAATGCGAAGGCAAACACATTATGACAAGAGGCAGATTATATTTGGAATTATATTATTCCATAGGAGGACAGGAAATCCTCTTTCTGAAGTGACAGAAAATTGTGTGGAAAAGGTGTGCTTTCACTAGAGCATGAGTCAAAACAGAAATAAGAATGAAAGGAAACACAAATTCTAAACCAGAGTGATTTTATTTATTGTTTGGCAATACAGTGCCTATACAATTTTGATTAAATTTGATAATGGATAGGAATGTTTTAAATTATTTAAAAAAATAATTACTGTGTTTCCATCAAGCCCATTGAAATATTTTTTAAATCTACTTAAATTAATCCAGATTTTAAAATTTTATATTTCTTCTTGACCCAGACTTGTTCTTCATCCTAATTTTTTGTTTCAGTCACTGTTATTTACACAGCTTTAGATAATTTATTTTGCTTTCATTAAAAAGTTGTTAGCAATTATAGCTCTATATGTAGTAAATCTTAGAAAAAAGAGAAAATAAAAAATAATAGAAGAAAAGGATTCATCTCTCTATAAAGAGCATTGCTATACCATCCTACCTCTGGCTTATTTTGGTAGTATAATTGTCACTGTCATTTCAAAAAGAATAATTCCATTTTTAAAGTAACTTCTTTCCCTGTGTCATATAGTTAATACTGGGTCTGTTGTCAATATAAGAGAGAGAAAGTAGAAGTATGTCAGCATGTGTGGCTCTGTAGCTATGCTTTCACACAGCTTTTCAAATATTAACATTAGTATGAAATCACATTAAATTTTTTTCCTTTCACAAGCTAGACTAATCAAAGTTTTTAAATTTCTTATTCTTCTTTTTTAAAATGTTCTTATCAGTTTCCTGTCAGATGCGAATGAATATAACTATTTATCCTCAAACAAAAAAACAAAAAAAGAGGAGTTACGAAGATTGAAAGTAATGCTTATGTTCCAGCCTTTAATTCTTATTCCTTTTTCCATTACCTGTAATATTTCTCCAAATGCTTCTTTCTGACTAAATTAAAAAAAAATGCTGACAGAAAAATGGTTATATACAAAAGAGAAAGGAATTCAAGCATTTCTGATCTGATAGCTTTTAAAACTTTCTTGCTATTTTTGCTATATAAATTTTGCTATCAGTAACCAGTAAATGTTTTCTGTCTAAATTTCTCTGTTAGAAGCCAGTATTATCAAGCTATCACCCTGCACACAGTGCAAGAGTACTTGGATTTTTTTCTCTTCCGGCATGAAACCTATCCACAAACTTTCAGCAGAATTTAATTTGGACTAAGAATGATGACAATTAGAAAAAAAGAGAGCACAGTATATGTCATTCTGGTAACACGCTGTAATAAGTAATGCAAGGTTTTCAAAAACAGTCATCACATAGTGGCTTAGGGAACAAAATCTCTTCATCTGTTCTTGATTCAAATAAGTCTAATAGTGATGGTCAATGAAAGAAAAACTCCTGACAGTTAGGTTCCCTTAGGAACAAGTTTCACTTGATTAATAGAGTATGATTAATAGTGAGAAGACAAATTCTGGAAGTTTAATGGTAATCATAATAAATTGAGGATTTCACAAGAATAATTTTCCACTTCATCCTGAGTAAAAATGGCATGCAGACAGGCAGAAACTACAAAAATTGTATCATTTGCCTTCATTTTTTTCCCCATGAAATTGTACATCAGGTTCACTGAAATCACCAGTATGACACTTAATATTGTGTGTGAATTAAAAGGAAGCAGCTTCAAAGTGCTAATATGAACAAATCTTTAAATCGTATAAAAATCTAATAAGCAGGTTGGCTTGGACTACCCATATATAAAAAGCATAAAACAAAACACAGAAAAAAACAAGTAGAAACCCTCTAAACATCTTTGTATTGGGAAACCCCAAGACTAACTCTTTATTAGGCTTTAAGATAACATGCTGATCTTCATCTGATATACACTGATATCATTCAGCAAATGATTTTCAATTGCAAAGGAAGCATATTAGATCACTATTGTTACTACTTCAATATAACAACAAAAAATAAAATTCAAATAAAGTAGTAAATGCTATGGAATTCTCTTTAACCTCTTTCTTAAGTTTACAAATTCTAAAAGTTAAATGTTTGCTTGCGGGGCAGATTTTCCAAGTTCTCATTATTCTAATTTATATTTACTTTAATATTTTCATTTGTGGTTTACCACATTCATTACTGCCAAGTCCTACCAAATATTTTCCAGAATCTTGGTTTCTTATTGGGAATATTAAATTTTTTGATTCTGTAGTTTCTAGAAAAACATATTAAAAAAGCAACAAGATTAGTAAACACATTTATCCATGCAAAACCTTCAGAATATCCAAATAATTCAGAGGAAAGACACAGAATAATAAATCTCATAGAACTTAACAATAAATACAGAAGACTATGACTGTATTAAAAAAAAAAAATATTCTTCATGGTTGTGTCTGCAACTGCAATCTCTTCAACTGTGACTGTATATCAGATAATAATAGTACAGATATCCCGAGTTAAATAACTTTTTAAAAAGATGGTATGAGCTAGATTCATCACTTCTTTAAGCCTCTGTGAACACAGGACACTTCTAGTCCAAACTAAGGCAAAAACCCTACTTCCTTTGCTCAGCTTCGGGACCAGTTAGTTTTTTGGGTTCTCCTTGGGGATTCCAGGAAAGAAGTAATGTATATAAAAACTGACGGGGTAACAGAAGAGTACAATTTTAAAAATGTATTTTGGAATGATTTGTAATAAGCTCTGATCCTAAATCTTCTCTTAATGCAGGTGGCTACAACAATATAAAAGTTAATGAAGAGATGGTTTTGTCTCTCATGTGGAGTCTTTTAAGACTTCCTGGAAAATATTTCCATACATTCTTGTATCTTTCTGACAATTTTTGGAGTTAATTTGTACAGATGTATGTCATGTTTAGATCTTCATTTTCTTCTTTGACTCAGTTTGTAGTTGTACATCTCAAAACTATGCTGCTCTGTTTGAAATCATTCTGTGTCTAATGAGAAATCTCTGTAAGCCAGAACAGCATCTGAGTCAAGGGCTTATTTCCCTTTCCCAGTTCATGCCTTGCCCTTACTAATGCCACAGGATTTGACTTTATGTACATTAGTTTTGCACATGGAAGAAGATCAGATTTGCTTTAAGAAGAGACGCTATGTGACCCAAGAAAAAGTTTAAAAGTCAGTATTCTGAACAAATTAGCATAAGCCTAGAAAAACAAATACTTCAAATAGTGTTCTTTGCAATGGAACTTGTAAAAAATGTAATGTGTTGTGAGGACAGCAGTTTACACGTGAGATTCTTCTTTCAAGATCTTAGTTTATGATCAATAAAAAAATGGACTGGAAGAATATTCTTTGTATCATTTCTGGTGTGAACTAAATTCTTCATTTCTCTTTTAAAAAGGGAGCAAAGACAGACACTTTCCGTAACATTTGCAGCTTTTTCCCTACAGCTATCTTTGTGAGTCAAAACCTAATATTTTCACGCAGCACAAGAAAGTGCTAGTCAGCATACTCTGTATTGTAAATAGCTTAAAATGAGGAGTGAGTCAAATAGGATTATTTTTCACTGACTTCTTTAAGCATTCAATTGGTCGTGAATACTAGAACTGAGAGACCAAATGTATGTTTTCCGGTTCAGTGCCTTCTCTTTACAGAATTACTTTCACATCAAAAGGGGAAATGGTCAAGTTGACTCAGAAAATATTGCTGGAAATAAAGTTTAAAAGAAGCAATTTTTTTGTCAGCTGGACTTTTGAACAGCAGAAGAGACAAAGTAATTTTTATCTTATGTTTTTATGCTAACCTTCTTAAGAACAAGGGTCATCAAAAAAAAAAAAAAAAAAAAAAAAAAAAAAAAAAAAAAAAAAAGTAGTGACTTTACTGTCAGATTTTCAATAACTTACCAAGGATGGCTCAGTGTTAGATTGAGA
Source organism: Florisuga fusca (assembly GCA_038090715.1). Taxonomy (NCBI): domain Eukaryota; kingdom Metazoa; phylum Chordata; class Aves; order Apodiformes; family Trochilidae; genus Florisuga; species Florisuga fusca. The sequence goes on from JAAWXA010000008.1 coordinate 17,559,344, forward strand.
TTTCCATATCAGTCATAAAGTACAGGGACTTGGACTGCACTATTATAAGAGCAGTCCCAGGAAAAGCTCTGGATATGAATCATCCCCATCTGCTGAGTTCTGAGAAACGGTGACTTGGAGCTGGGTTATTGTTGCAGACAATCCTTTCCTGAACCACAGTGTTTTGAGGTCCAGTAGGTGTTCTTGCCAAAGTGCAAGAACAGGACTCCAAAAGTTGCCCTTAGAATCAGTTAGTTTACCTCAGTGCTGACGCTCCAGAGTCAACTATCCCCTTCCTCAGGCTGGCCAGAAATGACCCCTGCTCTCCTCCCAAAGCCCACCCTTTATTGGTCCCCCGGTTCTGCTCATGCCCAGTTGGGACCAGCCCTAACTGGGCACAGGTGGGCTGAACAGGAGCTGATGCCTTCCTCCTCCTAACTGGCAACACCTGATTGTGTTCACCTGGTTGCTTCTCCAGGTTATACCACCAACACATTACTTTTCTTTCACCTTCTCTGGATTGTATGTTTTGGTTAGCAAGTAGTAAGAACAGAGCTACATGTGTCCATTCATTCTCAACTGTCTTAATCCAACCAATATTTAATGTCTGTACTCCAAGAATTTGTCACAGAAATAGCAAGGAAATTGTTTTCGCTAAAAGGATGCTTAATTATATTCACAGACCAGCCTCTGTGAGGCCTCTTTTAATTCCAGTATTGGCAAGTAGATGAGACAATGTCTTTTTTCCACACATTTTAACCTTCTGTTGTTTTCCAGTGCTGAAATGCAAAGTTTAAAATGGTGTGCAGTGGCATGCAGCTGTGAAAACAGAAGGATTTTTGGGCATGATTACACTGAGAACGAAATTTGCTATCTAATCTCAAAGGTGAATGTTCAGTGAATTTTTTCCCTTGCCCACTTAACTTCTGAAATGTAATACAATTGAGGAAAAAATTCTAATCATTTAGCATTTACTGCCTGTATTCCTTTGCATGCTTTTCCACATCCCCAGTGATCAATGCTAAGTGTTTTATCAAATTCAAGACTGTAATAAACACTGGAAATAGAGGAGGTTCATTTTATCTAATCCTAGTCTCATTTAAACTGGGTAGCGTAAGTTAAACTGTGCCTAATGCAATGAAACTATCCTCATAAAAATATTTAGACTTTAATCTTTGAGTCATTATAAGGGCACTTCTATGCAGTTCTGAAACAAAATCAATTTGGCAGGAGTTCCTGCATCACAGTTTTGAATCATGGTATCTAGGTGGGAAGTACAATATACATCTGAGAACTGTGGCCCAGCTCCATCCTCTGGGCTTGTTTACTATATTTGTAGATATATTTTCATGAAAACTCCCTCAAGAAGTATATTCATTTTTGTAAATTTTGTCACGATTTTGTAGCACTAGAAAAAGTAGGGCACATGTACCTGATAAAGATGCTTAAATATCCATAAGATAAGCGAGTTTAATTTTCAAATTGTAATTCAGTGCTCAAAACAGATGATGACTAAACACTTTTACTAATTGCATAACTAGGTATCATTTAAATAATCATATAAATACAGTTGATTAAGAACGATTGATCTTTAAGAAAGCAATCAAAGTAACACAACCAAAACAGTATTGAAAGAAAGGTGGCAAAATGTTGCATTGCCACAAGGAGTTTCCAAATGTGCTTACGTGCATGGATTCAAGCACTACAAATCTAAATGTAATAATGAGTACATAAATAATTCCTGCTTATTGCAGCAGAAGAGCTCATTTAGGAAAGACAGAAGGATTTTACCTTATGCCAGCTATCCAAACCAGTGGATGCATGCTTTGCTTATACCAGCTCCACTTATAAACCACCTTTAATCCTGATTTACAGAGCTCAGATTCCAAGAATTTCCTCCAAACCACATAAGAGAAAGTGTTATATCTCTCTCATGCTCAAGGAAGTTCACTGAAGCCTTCCAGAGGTAAATACCTAAATGTTCCCAAGCAGTCAAATTTATTTTGAATGGAAAATAAAGTCAGCATGTGGAAGACAGATATATGTAGCCAGGACTGGTCAGTGTTTTCCTCAGTCTACTATACAGGCATTATACTTCACAGGTATTACTTAGAGGGTGAACAAGGTACAGACACAAGAAAACCTGACTCTACAAGGAACAATATTTCATTAATGTACTTCAGGTGCCAGAACTTTGCAACCTTTTCAATACGATTTTTTAAAGATTTTTCCATCTGTATTAATAATGTATAAATTAGCATGAGTGTTTCACCAGAGCTATGAACACACACTGTCATTAAACAATGGCTTTTAAAAATATTCTATTGTGCACTGCACAAGTGTGATAAGTACGTAGGTGGACAAAGTGACCGTCAAACAGAAGCTGCATTAGTTTCTTAAATTATTTTGTAAGAAACCTAGCCTCAACACTAAAGACAAAGGAATGGAGGAAACAAAGAATGACTGATTTCCATCTTAGAGAATTTGCTTCATTTCCAGATATCCTTATTATTCATATTGTTATATTAAAAATACAGGGGTCTAGAGCATCTTCTCAAACTTGAGTCAAATTCTGGTACCATTAAAGGACAATTCATTATCTGTTGCTGACTTTAAAAGCCCAGGCTTTAGCGTGAGCACTGTAGATCTAAACCACCCTAAAATTGATTTTTAAAAACCTGATGTTGTAAAAACAGTAATGAGTCATAAAAGCAGACTAATTGCACATGACTTTAATTTTCCTATAGACCTGTGAGTGGATGCACAAAAGCATGTATATAAGGGAGCAGCTTATGGAGGTTGTTTAAGAAAGTATACCAATATTCAGCAGCAAAACTCTGCTGCTAAAATTAGGAATCCTGTGTACATGTCAAGACTTTTATCTCTTTCAGGTGTTCCCATATACTGATTGCCTAAGAAAACACTGTGGCAGAGCTTTCTCTCAGTCTCTTCTTCAGTAGCTGAACTTTGGGACTGTGATTTTTCCCTGGAAGAGATGTGTGGAAAACCCAGATCCTGCATAAAAAGTCCCACGTCCTCTCCCTCCAGTGTGAACTGTCAATTTTGACCTGTTATATTTTAATAAATGTACTTGCTGGGTGACCAGACACAGGTGTGGTTGACAAAGCAGACACACACCCCTTGTGGTTCTACAGATCTCCACAAGGTGTGAATTAATTTTTTTTAAGAGCAATTAGGTGTGTGTTTTGAAAAACTTAATTTAAACATTTTAGAAACCATCTTTCCTGATCTGTTATCCTTTCAAAAGAAAATAGTACCATTACACTACAGAACAGAATTTAAAACAGTATTGGCTATTATAAGGTTATACATGAGAAAATACGGTAGTAACACACAAATCCTTGATTTATATGGGAAATACTCAGATAAGCTACTGGGTTTGTTCTCAGAAACACATATCTTCCAAATAATTTCTTCATCTAAATTCCTCAGAGTTACATTTAATGACTCTATTCTTTTATCATAGTGAAAAAATTAAATTATAAAAAATCCTAATAGAGCGTAATTATTGTAATTTATCTGTAGAGATAAAAATATTTTTGAGAGGAAAGCTTGTTCTAGTTACTGGTAGTATAGTGTTAGCACTGGGCTGCATTCATATTCCTCCTCCCAAATCAGGATTATGGTGTTCAACAGTTTCTGTTTAGCTTCAGTAGCTGAAGATTTGGGATGAGGATAGCATACACACAAAGTGTAGCACAAGCTTTAGTCTCTCTACAATCCCCATGCCTGATCTTGGGCTCTGTTTAGCTAACTTTGAGATTTTGAGGGACAGAACTAAAGAACAAAAGATTTAAAAGACTCCAGAAAGCAAATCCTTGCTTGGCTTGTCAAACTATACATACTTGTTTTACAATTTATCACAGCTGGTATTCCTGACCTGACTTCAGGCATTAGAAATCAAGAGCAGCCGTCTTCCTACCTTAGCATACTAGCCCATAGAGGCATTTTGATGTTTCCTTTGAAATCACATCTTATCCAAAAATAATAAGAAGCACCAATGTATTTTGTCTTTTTTCCTTAACGTTTTAAATGCTGAATGTTAGGGGTTTTTTTCCCATACCAGATAATTTGCTTTTCCATCCATACTAATTCTGTCCCCTAAACTCCAGTGGTTTATAATCAACTAAATTAATATAAACACAAATTTTGTATTATCTTCTATGCTATTTTGTGGTTCATATCAATGTTAATCTAAACAAAATGTGTGACAGAACATTTCACATCAAAATTTTTGTAAAATATAGCCTCAGTGACTTTCGAATTTTTCTAAACCTGGTGAATAGTTTCTTATATTGGTAGGACACTGTTTGAGGGCACAAACCCACCTAATTGGTAATTTGCATTAAGGGGCAATAGAGTTACTTTAATTGTAGTTAAGTGTGTCTGCTGGGAGATTAACTGCCAGAGTAGAAAAATGTGCTGCTAGTAATGAATACTTCAGTGTTTTTTCCATCAGAATCAGGAGCCAAAGCTGACCATGAAATTCCTGACCTATAAACACCACAGACAGGCACTAGAGCCTATTTTTGAGAGTTGAATCAACAGCTCAGGTGAGAATTTTCATTGTCAGAGCAAGAGAGCACAGTTGTTAGTCTACAGTAATTTACAAGTAAATGTATCTAAAAAAATGCTTGCATACTAATATCTGCTGCATTTTATGCTACAGTTTTAAAAATTATCAGTCTTTGCTGTACCCCTCTTTTTAGGGTCAGGAATAAAAACAAATACATTACACTTTGTAACCAACAAAAATAATTTATTCTACTTGTTCATTTGTTTCTTTCTGAGATGATAAGAGTGTAATTTCTGCTTCTTGTTCACATTTTCTTGCCCTTAACACCTGGGAAATAAGGATTACCGATTTGGTCAAGGGTTGAATTTCTTAAATGCCTGATCCATCTCAGGTGACTGTGGATTACAACATCCTTCTGCTGCAGTTCTCTTTTCAAGCATTTCAAAGAACCACAAAGCTCTGACTTTCTGGTATTGAAATGTATTCACAAAAAGTACATATTCTCTCTCTGCATTGCTTACCTGCTTGTAGGTACTGATCATTGCCCTCTGCTCTTTTCCCATATTCCTGGGGGCTATCTATTGAAACTGGAAGGTAGATGACAGGGCCACGAGCAGCAGCATTCTAGCAGAGGACACCAAAGAGAGATTAAGCAATTGTTAGTTTCCTCATTTCACTCTGCACCACAAGTACAATACCGTCAGCTCATGTCCATTTTCTACATACAGTGATTTAAAAGTATATTTTAAACATTAATATCCCTTTAGTTACGACATTCATATTTTATGCTTACATTTCATTCATGCACATGATAAAGCAGATAACATAATCACCAAACAAGGTCTCTGTTCCAAAGTATGGAAAACAGTAACAAAACCCCCACAAATTGATGAAAGATATAGGAAGGAAACAGCACAATCTAGGTGAAAATTGTTACAACTCATATATCTTTCTCTCTTTTCTCACATGATATATATGAATACGGTAACATTTTGATTTTTTTGCACCCACAGTGACATATAGGAAGTCACAGATAATTTAATAAACTCTTATGTTCACAGTCCAAGGAAGAAGAAACACTTTCACAGCCGGAAGCATAAGGACCATTATGAGTTCCTTGCAAACTTTAACAAACATTGTGTGTCTTAAGCACTACTTCTATGCATTCAAGTTTGTATAACAGCAGGGAAAAAAGCATATAATAATGAAAATCAGAATTTACAACTGCAAACACTGTTAACATCATTCAGTAATAATGTATTGACTTCAGGATAAATCTATGCTGGCTAATTTTCCATTATAGTTTAGTCTTCATAGTGCTCTGATTACTATCAATTTCAATAACCTTCCATCGAAATGTGAAATAATCCAACATCTGCCATCCATGCTTGGAGCTTCCTCTTACTGTCAATTGAGATTTGTGTATGCAGTAGTGTACTGGTTGTACAGGGCAAGGTTTTGGTGGCAGGGTGGGGAGGATGCAGGGTTTGTCTCAATAAGATAATGTAAAAGTTTACATTTTGAAAGCATTCAGCATTGAGAAATACTTGGGGTTTTTTGTGCACTCACTATCCTCATTCATGTAATACTAACTCATCTTCTCACAGGATTATCTGTTTAAATAAATGATTGCTTTGAATTTACATGGTCAGGTAAAAAGTACAGATGGCCAAATGCACATAAATGGCTTAGTTTAAAAGCAATAGTTAAAAGAGTCACAAGTAGAAGAACTGAAAGAAACTTTAAAAACTACTGACAGTTCCCTTCTTCAAAAAAGCCTCAGTATGAGACCAGAGCTTAGAATGTATAAAATATACAGAGAAGATATAGAATATATCTTACTGTGATATAGTCACACCTTTCAGAAATTCTGAGGACTACCTTTGGCTTTGTACTTGAATCAGTCTCCATGGTTGATACTTATTTACCATTCATTATTACTTTTCACTGTTTACTCTAGCCCAACCATCTACTGTTAGAGAAGATACAAAGTTTTCTGTATTCCGTATTTAAGCCAGATCCTTTACATCAAATTCTCCCTGACAAATCTGTGCTTTTTTAAACAGAATTCTACCATGGAACAATGCTGTTACCTAGTACACAGTTTTCTGAGCATTAGTGGTGCATTTCCCATGGATACACAGAAGAGAGAGAGTTTCAATTCCTGTTGGGTTATTTTTGTTTGTTTGTTTATTTTGTTTGGGGGGGGGGGGGTGTTTGTTTGGTTTTTATTAAGTCATCCTACTGCTGGATTTGCTAATATTTCTTTACAATATTTCATTAAAGTAAAATATTTCAGGACCTCACTACTCAAGACTGAAGTCAAAACAATCAAAGAATCACACATGCTACACAGCAATGTTTCAAATTCAAAGTATAATGACAATAAAACACAATATATTTTCTACTGTGTTATTTTAGGACTGGGTGGTGTTATGAAAGTAGAACTTGAAGTACAAATAATAGCACAAATGGTTACAATCAATATAAAATTAATTTTGACCATAATTTTCACATTCTAGACTTGTATAAATGAAGCTTCTCTCTTTAGTAATTTTTAAAATAACAAATTACATAATTTCAATTTACATAAATAAGGGACAAAAAGTTAATCTATGCAACAGCAAATTTCATTCTAATGGAAATAATGAGGATTAGTGTAATTCAAATATTTAACTAGGAACAAGCATGGAAATCAAAAACTCTTCACCATTAGTAGCTCAGAAATGGAACTCAGTGTCTCCATCCCTTCAATTTCTAGCTGATACCTTCTGTAAACAGATTTGCAACATAAATGAGAGAGGGTAAAGAAAGGCTGCTTTCTTAGCAAACTTGATTTTTCAAGCCCTGTGTTCACAGCACTGTGCTCTTAATCTGTCCTTCTGAAAAATCTGTCCTTATACTCTGCTTTCCATTTAGTGCCTAGCAGGGACGTGGCCAGTCGTTGGCAGAGCAGGAGGAAGAGATGAGTCAGAAAGTCCTTTTTAAGAACAAAAGCAACAACAACAACAACAACAACAAAAAGCACAAGAGAATATTAAATGCAATCTTTCTAGGAATTAATTATTGCAGTTTCAGACATCTTCAAACACAAAGTGCCAGTCTTTAAACAGGGAGCTTTGAGACATCAAATTGATGTTCCAGAATAACCTTATGGACAAAAAAAGCATCTTAAATGATACAAGCTTCTCTCAAAACCCAAACAAAACAAAACAAAACAAATCTCATTTAATTTTTCTCATGATGTATTTCCTCCTTCATGCAAACCCTTCCTTTTTTACTGTAAGATTCAGGAATCTGATGCTATTCCATCAATTACTGACCTCAGTGCTGTTCACTTTTAAACAAGAAAGATGCTGAGACAAAATTTCCTAAAACGGTTGGCATGAGGGTTAAAATAAATTATCCTGCTGGAATGTGCACTCTGCTATAGATTTCCAGTATTCCTAAATACAGTGCTAGTATAAAGAGTTAATGTGCAGCCATTCCACAGAGTCATTTAGCTCTGTAATAAATATTCAGCATACTGGGCTATAAAATAGTTCCATCTCTGGGGAACAAGTTGGCCTATACTTCTGTATCAATATAATAGTTGGCAACCATGAAGTGAAGATGATACTTCACTTTAAAAGTTATATGTGCTTTGGAGAAAAACTGAGCTCCTCAAAAGAGAAAAGAGTTGAGAATAGATAAGAAGTTGCTGAGAAGTATAAGTAGAAATAACTGGTTTGCTAATACTTTATTTCCATTATTATTGTTCTATTTTGAAATTACAAAGTTCAGGGTTTTCTGTTTACAAGAGGTGGTGAATCCATTCCTATGACTCATTATATGAAGAGATTTTTAAAAGCAAAAAAATATTTAAACATCTAGTGAAAGATGGTCATTAATCACTTTGAAGTATCTAAAAAAAAATACTTTCAAAACTAAGTTGTTACAATTTAGAATATAATAAGAATTCAATTTGAACATAAAGGCCTGGTCAGGAACCTTAGTGCTTGGTGAGAAACACTTCTTGCACAAGGAAAGAAAAATAGACTATCAAGGTACATTGTCATATTTGCAGTTTGGGATTTGGGGGAAAATGTAACTACGCATCACTTGTTTAATTGTGGGCAACAAGCACTAGAACAGGGAAAAGAGGAATGGAGGCTGCACATCTTGGAGTTTGCTTTGCAGAGAAAACTCACCATAGGAATTAAGACCACAAACACAAACAGAAAAGCTGCTGTATTTGTAGCATTCCATCGTTGATGTGTAGCTAAAAAGAAATAATCATAAATAATCCCAAGATGCCCCTCAAAACAAATTAGTATTACTGGCCAAACACCTTTGGGTGGCAAGTGCAAGTGTGACTGAACTATAAGAGCAGTGAAATGGAAAGCCTTTTATGACCTCAATTATCATCACCCATCACCTTCATACTCATGTTCATGAAAACAAAGCTGCTTAACACACTTAATTATGTAAGACAGATAAACAGAACATGGCATTACAGTGGTTTAAATATGTTTTGAAATGACATTGCCTCCTTAGGATATGTAATACCTCCCCCAAGCATGTTTTATTCAGTCTCATGGTTTGAGGATTTCGTGCTGTTTGCACTGTCAATAAAGCGATCACCAGACTGCCATGGTGGTGATGACAAAGGATGCTTGAATTTTAAAGAAACAGAAGTCAAGGCTTAGGTTGTGTCCCATGATTCACGAAGTTTGGAAAACCACCTTTATAATGAGTAGCAGAGAAACATGCTCAAAAAATACTGACTATGTAAAATACCATACAGTGTGTTATTTTTATTCTTTGTAAAGCACCCTATTTTACAACATTTTTTAAAATATGACTGGACTTCCTGCTATTTTTTTTTCTAAAGTCAAAATTAAATTTAAAGGATGCACAAATCAAGAGTTATAATTACCTATAAAAAGTTTTTTCTATACGTGTTTTAAGAAAAAAATAAAATTAACTCAAAAATGTATTATAAAGCTGCAGCTCCTCATCTGTAAATCTCAGCTTCATTGTACTTCTGTGAGACATCATGGTTTAACATCTTCTTAAAATGTGAAGTTTCAGAATAGTGCTTTTGACTACTATATTCTTCTTAAAATCAAGATTGCTGCGTTTTTAATTGTATAATTTCTTTGGTTTAGCAATAGGCATGCCTGATGGAGAATAGCATATATTTTAAGACTCTTTCTATTTAACTTTCCCTCTCTTTTATTCTTGATGACAATTAGTGGTGTAATAATATAAATTTTGTTATTGGTCATTGCTGTTATGCAATTTACTTTATACATCTAATAACTATGAATCCAAGTTAAAAGATGCATTAAGGAAATAATGGCTTTTATAATTTCTGCACTTGATCAGTTTCCTGAAGATAAAGGCCTGATCTAAATTTTATGGTGTTTAACACAAGTCTGAGTCAATGCAAATGGACTTTGGATCTGGCTCCTCACACCTGAATATAAGGTCTACTGGTTTACAAACTGGATATGAGAATTTAATTACTATTATTCTTTGAAAAAGTTTATTCTACTTCTGATTTCAGCAATATTGATAATACATATGTCCTGCTGATTTTAATTTTCTAAGACCCCCCGAAAATTAGAGATTTGAGCACTTGTTAAATAAATCCATGTGGGTATTATTGATACCATTAAAATGCTATGTTCATTATCTAAATGTCATGCTGGACATTGAAAATGGTAAGATAATTGAGTGAAAGATAATTAAGGGATTTTTAATATAATTAACAAGTAGGAGGTTCTGGCCCTATTATGGATAAATAGGAATTGTTGTAAGATCACAGAAGATGTACTTTTAGCTAAGAGTATTTCAAGAGTTCTAAAATTACACCGTCATTATTGTTTCACTGTTTTTTCATTTATCCTTTTTAAACAACAAAAATATCCCTTTTGTGATATTTTTATTAATTTAGGCAAGAAGGTTCTGAAATATTTTACTGTGATTTTTTTAGGGATCTATTTCTTCTTAGTAACTGAGGAATATTAGGCTTAAAATTCACGAAACATCTACCGTAATCACCTTTTTGAGAGTCACAGAAATGAACTTCTGAATTGCACTCAGAATATCAATGTACAAAGGGAAAAAATCTATTTTATTTCATTACTAACATTATAGAAAGTAATTCCATATTTAAGATAAATTAAAACATTTAAATATAAATTTGGGCTATTTTTAAAGAAAACCTAGCTACTTAGTGAACAGAGTTAATAAATATATCCCTGGCTGAGTATTTACAAATAGATTTCGTGAGTGGAACTTCTTGTCTGAATCTTGGTAAACATTTGAGAACTGATAGTCAAGAGATACATCCACATACAAATTAACAGTGTCTCTTCAGAATGGATTTAAAACTATTTAGACAACTAAATATCCAAATAGGAAAAATTAAATAATCAGGCTATGTCTGCATGTCCTTTACTTTTATTCTCACCATTATTATGAATAGTGGACCCGTGTCTGTTTATGCACTGTGTCTGCCATCTGCTCCTGAAGGTGTTCTTAGCAGCCCATGATGAAAGTCTGGCCTTAGCCTACTTGTATCCCCTTGCTGAGTGTATTAAAAACAGCATCTGGTTTACAACTCCAGTAGTATTTGGAGTTCTATTAGATTATTTAGAGAAGGAAACTTATGTGGGAATGGTATGTATTTTATAGTTCTTTAATTTGACCAGAATTTATTTACAAATGGAAAGTAAAGAGATTAACAATAGTTTAGACTCTTATCAAAGTGAATGCATTAAGCATAACACCATTAATATAAAAATAAAAAAACATTAAAAAAAATTTTATATATAAGGGTTCTGTCTATTGGCTGACATTATGCTGACCTCTCCTTTTAAAGCAGTAAAATAGATTTTTTCCGTACCTGAAGTAATTTAAAGTCAGCTAACTGAAAACTGTGTGAAGAGCAACTCTGCCAGCCCTCATATGCAGCTGCTTGGCTCAAACACAGACTTTACTGAATAAGAAAAACAATTTTTATAACTGGAAATTTGAAGAACACTAAAATTTAAATGTTGAAATTATGCCATGTTTGGTGCAGTGTAGTTAAATTAAAAATAAACATAGTTAGGGATTTAGGTTTGAAAATGGCAGGTTAAAAATATTTATATTAAAATCAGTTAAAAATGGAATCATATCAGAGGGTAGTGATTGAGAAATTTGTGGAATTTAGAATAATACTTCATCTAAGCAAAAAAATCCATTTGGGAATACACTATTCATATTTAAATACAGATTAATATTTCAGTGGAAGCTAACATTCTTAGTTCTTTGGTTCTTTATATGTTTTTATAGATTATCTATATTTTGATAAAATTTTATTCTTTTGAAAATGGTCATATGTTAAGGGTCTACCTATCTTCTAATTTTGTATGTTTTTCTCCAATATCTATAGTTTTAACAACAAATATGTAAAATAGACATTTTTTATGATCCTTGATACACTATTGGTCATTCTCAGATACTGCACTAAAAACTATTATGTCTAAACTAAAATAGAATAGCAAATAATTAAAGCAATTATGGTTCAAAATTAAATTCTTCAATGTCACAGAAATTCATTGAGAGGATCAAGCCCACAAACTAAGGATATCAATGAAGATCTTATGGGTACAGAGAGAGCATAGATAGAAATACAGAGGAAACATACTATCAGCTGATGATCTGTATCATGGGTTAAAAAAAACGTCTATATAAAAATAATAAATTTTTATCCTACTTTATATATTTTTACAGTTCACAGCTCTTTTGTTCTTCTGTTAAGAAATATGAGTTAAATAGGCTCAGTTTCCAGACTATTAAACACATATTTTGTTAACTCTCTTTTTGATGTGCCTTCATTACGCATGAAAAATTAGGGTACAGAATCTTAATGATGTATCATAATTTCAAGAACATTAATTTCTTTTTAAAGAAGTTAATTGCTAGAGAAATTTGAAGTTCAAACTCAAAGTATAAAAACCATGACTGTTACAAACTATTTAGATTCTATCTTAACTAACTTCCTGCTATAGAGGTGCTTTTAAATTTTATACTGATGTCATGACATGTTAGTTTCGAAGGAAAGTGAGCAATAAAATACTCTCCTACTAGAAGCCACAGGGAGCTGGGGTTTTGGTTTTGGTTGGCATTTTATTTTGCCTAATGGGAACAGATGTATTTTCCTTTTAATTGAAAATTATACTGATCTGAATCAAGTTCCATGTTATGCACACAAATTAACATTATTATTTCTGAATATCAGTAAACTGGACAAAATTGTTTCCAGGAAAGAATTCAGAATCTTAGAAGCTAAGCAAAGAGCTTTATTTGAAGCACCAGTTATTTAAGTTATAAATTTCATACTCTATTATTTTTGGGAAGACATAGTTGATAACCTTCCCCTGACATAAAAGCCCAAAGCTACAGTGTTGTCTTTTAAAAGAACACCAAAAGAGATGGGATTTTATGTGTGTGCGTGTATATATGCTGAACAGTTTAGAAACTGTATTTGTCCTGCTGAAGTTTCAGATTGCCAGACAAAATATTCTTTGGTGAGATTTTCTGTGACCTGAAGTGGTGTGCCAAAATGAAAGAACTGAGAAACTGTTCCATTAGCCCTCAACCCATGTCCCTCGCAAAGGCAGGAAATATTGTTACTGCCACTTTGCAGACTGCCAAACTGAGGTTAACCCTTCAGCAAGGTCAGAAAGGCAACTGAAACACAGGTAGTGAGAAACTGCCTGGGTACAGAGAAAAACAGCCATGGCAAGTTGTCCTGGCTGGCCCCTGGGAGCAGACAGCCCTTGGCAGCCAGCCCTGACCCCTGCTCAGCCCTGGGTCACTGCTGGAGCTCTCCATCCAAGCTGGAGCAAAGCTGGCAGAGACATGACTGCACTTAAGCTTCCAGGCTACAACCTGGGCTTATACATGGAAGGTAAGAAACTGAATAAATCCATTTAGCAAATTTGCAATGAGAACTCAGCAGGGTTTGACAGCTAGAATGGGCCTTATCCTACTAAAACATGCTGCTCTGTAAATCCTCATACCTTGTTTCTATTATTGTTTAAAAGGAGCTTTTACTAACTATGGTAGTTCTGGTGCTGGTATGCTGTCACATACCATATGTGACAGATGGTATAAGGAAGAGTTCAAAAGGCCAGAAAGATTGTCCTGTCACTATAACAAAAAGACAATTTTGTGCCTTGAATCAGAAATATACTCTGCAAGGGAAAACTTATTTTGTGATACACACAGCCCTAAACTATTATGTAATTGGCATCATTTACTCTGTATTTATGGCATTATGAGTTTACTGTATTTGGGTTTGTTCAAGTAATTTTACATATCTTGGAGAAATTGTATTTTATATGATGATTTAATCTAACCACAGCTGCAGCAATATAAATTACACTTAAGACTATGCTGATTGATTATAATCAGTTGTAATCACATCTTATAATTACATTGCATTCTGGAAGGAAAGGACTTTTAAGCCTACTCAGCACCCTGCTACATAAAGAAGATTAGCTGTTACTTCTAACAATCTCATCCAACACTGAAATATGCATATAAACACCAAGGTTTATAAATTTATTGTTCCAGAATCAGATTAATTTCTTTGTGTGTCAATAAAAGGTAAAATAAAAATAAAGAATCTAAAGTTTATTGAAAACCATACTTTTAAAAATTATCCTCATTAAAACATTTACAGGCTAACCATATTTTCAGTATGGTAATAAATAAAAGAAAAATCCATTCTTATGCTATCCATCTGATCATTATTTATTGGGATCCCACTGGGCAAGCATCAACAGAGTAGTGAGGGGTTCACTGAAGGTATAGCATGTAAAAGTATCATCCAAATACTATGTGTAAATCAGTATCTCAATACAAGAGTAAATTTGAAAGTATTTATAGGTGTATGTAATATTCCAGTTTCATTCTGGCAGTTTAATAGATCTAATTTTCAAATAAGTCAGCTATCTTATTTCACCCAAGCACAAGGCATTTAGGTACTTCTACTCATGTGGCAAGGGCAGAAAGGAAAAAGGAGGCACCTGGTTGGCTGAGATCCAGATGCTGGCAGACTAGTCCCTCTAAGTCCAGTTGGAACAGTCTTCTGTTTGCTCAATAAGCTCAGGATGGAAAATCTGCCTAATGATTCTCCTTCTCTGTAAGTCCAACCTCACAATTTCCCTTGTTCCATAGTACCAGTCATTCTCCTGTGTGTATGCATCGGTGAAGAGGTTAACAAGTTTGCTCCAGGCTTCTTCAGGAGTAGCAAGGAGTAGTGGCTTATGCAGAAGAACTTAGTAGGAGGCTCAGAGAATTGGAATGACCTATGAAGCTTTTTTCTGTCATCAGGCTATAATAGACTGGCATCTAAACATATCAGTTAGATGAAAACAACTGTGAAAATACAGTACCGCCTAGGTAAACTTAGTTAGATTTGTTTCTTGCCCACAGGAAGAAACTGTGTATAGTTTATTACTTAAATTACAAGATTATAAATTACTTTTTTTAGATTCACCCTGCTACAAAGTGGCATAGATATTTTTCTCTGTAAATGAGACACTGCTTTTTAACAATCCCTAGACATTAGTTGAATATAAATGGGCAAATACTGGAGCACTGTTACTGCAAGATTCCTGACGTAGATGAACATCTCAGTGTTATATGCTTCCAGCACTAAGTAGACTGACGAAATTTAATAAAGTATCCATGCTAAGTAGTTAAAACAGTTCAGTAAATATATTTTGTGTGGATTTTTTTAGAATATCTAGTAATGTCTCTCATGAGATTTTTGCTTGAAAACATTAATTCCAGTTAATTTGGATGGATTAATATCACAGAAATTGAAAAATATTATCAGAAACAGGATAATGCAGACAAAATTGCATTATTCTGGACTGAACTTTTATTGAGAAATGGATGCCTAGCAGATCCAGTTTGCTGGTTTTCCTTTCCATCGTAATCTGAATGTGGAGGTGGTGGTGGTGCATATCTCAGCGGGCTATTTCAATACCAAAATCTGGACCTGAAACCTCAAAAGTTGAAAAATTTTTTTCAAAAAAGTTGAAAGAGTTGAAAAACCTCAAAAAATTGAAAAGTACCCTTTTCAATTAATTTACACACAGCCTCAGTAAATTACAGCATTAACTTTTTTTTTTTTTAATCCTCTCTTATTTCTGTCTTCATTCACCTATGTATTGAATCTCAATACCATGTAGACAATACAAAACTTTGGAGTAAAGACTTATATCTTTACAGTCTTGTTATACTGATATGTTCTTATATCCTTTATGTATAATTCAAAAAAAATATATACTATTTTTAAATTACCACTAATAGTTGCTCTGATCCAGGTTACATACAATTTAAGTTGAACAATTCCAGAAAAGCCAGCATATCTGCACAGGTTTTCCTACAATTTTAAGTGTTTTATGCTCACACCTATACGCTGCTTGAGAAGTTTCTTTCCTTTGTCCTAAGACATATCATTTATATTGCATACAGTTTTATTTGAGGCATATTCTTACAGCTTTAGTGTGAAGAACAGTGCTTCCTTATAAATGTCTCTGCAGTTTGCTAATTTACCTCTGCCCCTGATGTGAAAATCTCCTTGACATTTTAGAGAATATCTTAATCTTTAATTTTTTTGAACAGAAAATACTTTTGTGTAGATTTCATATTTAATCAAATATCCTGGTTATTCAAATTAATTATGCAAATTAGTTGTTTAACAGACTCTGCCTGAGATCTAGCATGCATAAATTGTGCAGCATGTATGTAGTGGGTTAACCATTTTAGGAGCTGCCAGTACATGTCTCAACACGCTGAGAGCACCAGTAATTACAGTCCCTGGTGTTTCATTCACTTAAATCACAGTTGTGCAGAATGCTGTTCAGTCAGATCTGATGGGAACAGCTCATGATGATGGGGACAAGAGTCAAGAATTAGAAAACAGAGGATTTAGAGAGAGAATGTGTGTGAAAAAGAAACACTGTGAATCAAATGAGAGACATGGGAGCAACTAGGTATTCAGTGCCAAGAAAGAGAGTTAAGTACCAAGGGCCAAATTTTGCATGAAGTCACACCCTCGGTTAAGGTTTATATCAGTGCAGCTAAAAAATTTATTTTTCCCTAGTCATAAGGATATGGTAGCAAGAAAGAGTCAAGGATTTTGGTAGAAGAATTTTGGATTAAGCACAATAAAGGAAAGGACAATTTTATAGGGAACAACCTCTGCTCAGCTTCATGCAGCTGAATAAACTTTCCAATGCTGCAAAGCACACCAGTCAAAATATGAATGCTGAATATGTGAATGTGCAAAGGGTGTGCATTAGTGGTGGTTTGGGTTGCTGTATTTTTAAAAGGCACATTTAGAAGCCACTTTAACAAGTTAAATATCATAAATTACAATGTCTAAAGAAGAGGCAGCACTGTAAACTATAAGACCCATAAACTACCATAAAACTAGTTGAGAAATATGATGCCTGAATGGGCCTAAATCCAGCTGGATGAGCCCCAGCATTATGAAAACAAACTGACCAAGCTGTAAAAAAGGAGTTCCAAAGGAGATGAAATGAGACTATGCCCCTCATTAAGCTAATAACCACAGCAAGAAAAAAAGTCTGTCTGCCTGGAAGAAATGTGGATTCCAGTTGGGGCAATCCATAAATTAGGTTTTGTAATTGTTTTTTGTGACTTCAATCTACATAGTTCCCTCCTATGCAGAAATAAATAGCCTCTAATAAGGCCATCTTGCAAACATCAGTACTATCTGTCTCCGAGTTTAAAAGCTCCACTCACTGAAAAACATTAAATTAATTTTTTTGGCATAGAGATTTTCTGTCACAAGCAGCCCCAGTGACTGAGAGCTGCGTGCATGCTGCAGGGCAGCAGGATTCCAGGCTCTGACCCTTAGTGCTGGTTCCAGTGCAGATATGCTGCTCATGTTCTGAATGCAGGAACATGGCTCTCCACAATGTGCCCCATTCTTTGGCTGCCCCAGGATCCTTCAAAGAAACAGAATGTAGCCTGGTATCATTTCAGCACCAGAGGAAGGGCCAAGGTGTAGACAATTAGGATCACAATCTAGGGCAAGCTGAGAATAGCAGCATCTCTGTAGTGGACTGAGCTGAAAAGTTCATTGGAAAGCAGACAGCAGCACTCATTTCAAACATCTGTATGGATCTCTCGTTCTTTTGCCTTTGCCATCCCAAGTTTCTTCCTTGTCTGAAAAATATTACTAGCTAAACAGCTAGGTTTCGACTGAATTTAGTTAACATTTACATTTTATTTAGTATGTAAAGTTTAGAGTAATTTTTCTGCAAGCTTCAAATCTGAAACTAACAGTGCAAATAATATTGTGAGAAACTTCCATCTACCACAATTTACCTGAGGAACATATAAACCGTATTTATATGATTCTCCATAGACCTTAAATATCAAAAGTAGTCATGCTGCACAAGCTTTATTTCACTTTTAAGGTGAATGAATTTTCTCACTTGATGCTACTTCATTATTCAGCTGTGTAGCCAAATGTCAAAATATTAAGTCATTTGCCATCATCACAGCAAAAGAGAGAGGAAAGATCATTAGCAGCAATCCTGGTGTAGAGGGCAGTGGTCTTCTCTGAGGGAGATGCTGTGGTGGGTAGTAATTTTGATGAAAGATCATTAAATTAAGATACTAAATACTACTGAAATCATTATTCTAGTATATTTTATGGACAGGGGTAACAACACAGGACAAAAAAGATTTAGAACACAGTGAGGCACGTGATGCTGCATGGGTACAACTTTTCAGTAAGCAACAGAAAAATAAAATGAGGTAAAGTTATGCATTAGTATCGCAAGTATTTCAAACTAATTATATCTAAATATATTATATATATATATACTATACATATATATATCGAAGTACAAATGGTTACATGGGAAAAGGAATAAATGCACTTGTTTGTAAATAGGTGCTGTCTGGTCTGATCAGATGGGGATTACAGTATTCCAGTACCAAGAAATCTCATATGAAAATGTGGACTGACAATGACAGATTAAGCTGCCACATGAGAATAGATACAATGCAGACAGACAGTAACAGCTGGGAAAGTGAACTAGTTCATATGTGGGAGAATGGGAAAAAGGAAGCAAAGAGAATAAGTAAATGGTTGAGTAAATAAAGTAACAGTCTTCTGGTTGCTGATGAATGGTCATGGTTGCATTCATCAACACGGAAATAAATATTTTGCAGCAGTAAAACATTAAACAGTGACAGACTGTGTGAGGTTTTTTGTAAAAGGATAGGAAAAACCACATTTTAGCTATGTAGTGCATTATCCACTGGGTTATGAACCTCTTATGAACCTGTATTATGAAGTGGTTGAGAAATGAGTTCTGGTAAGGAAGTGAATCAAAGAAAACAAGAGAGGAGACTCAGAAAGACAGAAAAATTAAAGGGAAACAAATCTCTCTTCTCTTTCTCCTTCCCTCCCATATCTTTCAAGAGACATCCATGTCACGAATAGGGTTATGAACCACTGAGCAAATAATAAACAATGGTTTTCTAATATGTAAATATTACTTTCTACTCAACCTATTCTTCTCTTGATACTTTTGCTATCTCACTATGTGTTATGACAGGTAATTTTACATCCTGACCTATGTACTGTACCCAAGGTTTGAATTCTAAATTCAAACCCTTGTTTGTGCTTCTGTACTTCATATATGATGATGCCAAATACGGAAGCTGTTTGAGAGAGTAATGCTCTCAATACAATTTCACAGGTTTAATTTCATTATTCTTATATGGACTTATCATCTGCAGGCCACATGTATTGTCTGAAAAGCAAACCCACATTAGTATGTTTTGAAACTGAAAAAAACTCAAAAGAAGGTTTTTCTTTAAAAATAGGGAAAGTATGTCTATTTTAAGCATATACTTGGGAATCATATTCTTGAAATGCAAGTGCCATAAAGACACAAGCAACATGAAATATCATAGTTAAGGAATACAACTATTGGGTTTAGTATTATAAAATTAAAATTATGCTTTAAACAAAATATTTTCATGCAGTTCTTCTCCTCAGTTATCTTCACATTCGTAAATAAAAATGTTGTTGTCTTCTCTTTTAGGGAAAGATGAACAGAATTGCATGATGAAACACCACAGCACAACAGGGAGGCTGACCCCAGTCTGATGCACTTAATCTAATGTCCTAGAAGGTGAGTGCTACATTACACATCTAATGCACTATATGATAGAATATATCATTACTTGGTTTAACACTTAATCCCTTGTAAACACTGTTAACTCCAAATACCCAATTTACAAGTAATTAAAAGGTGCTTATAAAAGAAGTATATCTTTCTCTGTATATACATATATCTTTTACATAGATATGTATATTCACTGCTTGTGTATTCCTTAAAATAATAAATAAGGAAGGTACTAATTCTATACATCTATGTATTACAAAAAATTAAAATTAAAAAAAAAAAAGAAACGGATGTTTGATTATCAAAGTGCTTCATTTTAGGTAACTAAACCTGAAGACATCAGGTTCCTGCCTCAGTTTCTTCTTCTGCAAAACAGAGACATTTCCTACTCTCTAAGAATGCAAATACTTAAAATATTTTACTTTGCTAAAAGTTTGAGACGTTCATAAGGCAAGTGCTGGATGAGTAAAGAATCTAAGTTTTTTATTACATGCATAGGACAATAACATCTTTTCCAAATATATGTTTATCACAAATATTGAGTAAATCCTTTGAGTAAAAAGCCAGATTATATTATTCGTCTTTAGAGTGACTACTGTGCATTTATGCCTTCAGGACAATTTAACAGCCCCATTAATATTGTTGTATACTACTATAAAAACCCATTTCATCACCTTAAGATGCTCTTTGAACAACTGCTCAGTACTATTTCCTGTTGTTAACCTCCATATCTTTGATTTGTACCGACCCTGTAACCTGTGAAAGTGTTTGCTACTGGAGACATATTCCACTGAGAATTGCTATAATAGCTCACTGGAATTCTGTACATTATTTAGGCAGTTTTCAAAATGTCTATGTATGTAGATATGTATAACAAAATATGCATGGAGATGTATACCTAAGTATATAAATATACACACACCCCCTGGCAGTGGTGAATTTCAGTTCTGTTCTCATGCAAGAGACATTCACGTGTATAAGATAAGAAAAACAAACTAGAGAAACAGTATACAGATAATTAGGGAAAAGTGCTATATATCCTACAACTCATATAACTTTTCCTTTATAAGAATACCACAATGCTGAGCATCACAGTCATAAATAAACATTTGCACAAGTGCATGAAAAACCCAGTCTGGGGGCAGAATAGGGTGGTGTTACTCAGGTTTTTAATTCTTGTCTATTGAATCACCTCCTACCAATTTCTATATGAAAAGGTAGAAATAGTGCTTTCAGTTACGGTTTTGTTAAAATCAGCCAGCTGATTTCCTTCCCAGTTAAAAATGAATACTGTTACCTTCCAATACTTCAAATCAGGAAATTATTGACATGACTTTTCCTGCTACTACGGAGCTGAATAGTGTCCATCATCTGCTGAGGCTGGAACGCATTAAAACCTTTTTTTCCTTAGCATTTGAGAAGAGTCCTCATTTAGGCACTCTACATCCTGCAGTACAAATACAAGTGAAATGATGAAATGATGAAGGGTACATCTACATCTTAGGGTGTTACAGTGTTGGAGGTGGAACTGCTTCTGGAAGCAATGTTGTGCAACCATAGCTACACAATTAGGGAAAGCTATGAAGCTGGATACACAGCTCACAAAGATGGAGTTCCATTGCTTTTTGTGGACAAAGATTTCTCTTATCTTAGTACATAAAGCTATAACAATCAAGAAAAAAAAATTGTTTTTAATCTTTTTCTTAAAACATTTACTCTGAACCCTTATTTTATAATGATGCATTACTTCTGTGTCTAGACCCCAACATTCAAAGGGATATTGTAGCACACATGCTCTGAGGTTAGTTTTTCTATTAATTGCTCTAAATGTATAGCACAGATAAAATGTACCTTTACCTTCACGGATAAAGTGAAAAATATAGTATTTAAGTAATTAAGTCTTTGAATAGGATTTGTTTCCTTATAACCATAAGCATCTGCAGAAGAGGAATATTTGTTTCCGTATTGAGCCTGTAAGGTCAACACAGGGTCTGGGTGTCAGCTATTGACATACACACAGAGCAACTTGACTGTAGGCTTCAAAGTTATCTGTTTGCTACCGTCACACTTCCAGTTCCACTCCAGATACATGCCAGGTCAGATTCTTAGCATTGGATAGAGAAGTCTGAATGCTATTCTACATGTCTCTGGCTATTTATTGTGTCAAACAGCCAGTACAGTACCAAATGGTCTCAGGGCTGGTTGCAGGTTTGGCTGTATTTGCTATGCCAGTCCCAAGCAAGTAGGTGGTGGGAGAATTACTCTGGTGTTTGCCATTTTAGGAAGACTACATACTCTGGGTAGTCCTCCCACTGGTAAACGCAGGCATTTGTGACACTTGACACTGACAGCAGAAGACAACTCAGCTGGAAAAGAGACATTCTTTACCTAATACACAAAATGACTAAGCTATGTTACATATACTGTATCCCATCTGAAAGGTTCTCTGTTCTTTTGGGCTACTAAAAGAGTACATTCTTGAAACCTTTCCCATCTCAGTTAATTTATTTTAAAATATAGTTAAAATCAAATGACAAGTTTTTTGTTTATAATTGTATTTATTTCATCAAGTTCCCTACTGAGGTGACAGCATCTGTGACCTTGCAGTAGATGCATGAAAACTTCCACTGGCTGAAGAGGATAAGTTTTTATTTGCTACAAGGGTCACATAACTTTTAGTTCATTTTAGGTATGCTCTCTAACTGCATATGCACCATTGATCAGTTACGATTGTTCTGGCATGAAAAAATAATGTCCCCAAGAGGAACTCTTACAGATGTAGGAACTTGTTCTGCTAGAAGATAAGGGAGACTGATATTAATGAATGTCAAATAATGCCTTGATTTTGCAAAGACAAAACTGCAATTTTCATGCTAATGAACAAATTCCTGTTGTCATTAAATCCTTCAAAAAGTTATAAAAGAATGTATTCAGTTAGCAGGCAGATCAAATGTATCAAACCAGGCTCAGGTAACCCTACCCTACAATTAAATGTCATTTCCTCCTGGGAACAATTCTTCAATGAGAGAGCAGCAATAGTGCCAAGAACGTGTCAGCAGCTGCAACTGCAACTGCAAAACAGCAGGTTATATTTCAATGTCTTAATTTGTTGTTTTAAACACAACCCTGAGAACTTCAGGTCTAAAAAGGTGACAAAGACATGAGATGGGGTATTTTGGTGATCTGAGGCTGACATTAGAGAACTGGAAACTATTTCTGACAGTGCATTCACTACTCCTTCTCAGCTCAATGCCTCAGGTTTTCTAACTTCACAAAAAAAAACTGGAGACTTAAATATGTAGATTTTTTTTTCATTGTTCAAGCTTCCAAAACTTTAGATTGCAAAAATAATATTTAAAGTTCAATGGCTGATGAACAAAAATCAAATGTCAAGACTTTCATTCTCAGATGCAGAATTCAGGAGTCAGAAGATATTGCTCTTTTACAATGATTTCAAGAGAAGTCCAGATCAATGTTATTGATTTAACAAGAGCCTTAATTATTCATTTTATATCTAGTTTATTATAAAAGTTTGCCAAATGTTGACTAATTATTTTGCTAGGAAATTGTAACTGTCTAAATTAATTATGGACAGGAACAGAGTTTACCTTGAGGCTGCAAAAATATGGAATAAGCAGGGGAAAAAAAAACTGTTTTAAAGAAGCTATAAATGTACATGTGATTAAAAACCTCAACCTTGCACCATGATAAAACATAAAGAAAGCTGTAGTTATTATTTCCCACTGGAGGATAACTAAATACAAACAATAAAGGCAGCACGATCTGTGAGGTTATACATCTCTGTTTGTCAGAAAGCATATTCCTGAATGACAGCTGTCACAGACCTTGGCTTGATGTGACATGAACTATTTGAAGCTCTAATTGTGGAGAGAGATGCACAATTCTCAGAAGACAAGTCAGTCAGACTGTGAGAGGAGTCTTTTGGCTGCGGCTGGAAGACTGTGTGACCACAAGACAACTGACTTCAGATGGGGGAGACAAGGCGGGGAAATAATAATATGGCCTTGACATGAAGGTCACAATAATAGCAAGCTCACTTTTCATAAAAAGAAAATCTAAGAAAGCAACTTAAATCACCATTAGGGCAAAATCAGCAGCAGACCAAAACACACCCTTTAAGAATTAGCTGAGAGGTATGCCATGTCACCTAATGAGAATCAGTCAAAAAAAAGCTATGACAGGAACCTTCATCAGTAAAATCTTTATAATATGCCACTGACACTTAAGAATGTAAAAGAAAACCTTCCTGTAGAGCTATTAGGTAAGGCCACTTCCTTTCCATTTTGAGTCAAAAAGTTTAATATAATTTAGAACACACACAAAAGCAACAGCAAAGTAATTACTTCTGAAGTATGAACCATCATTTAAATTTCACACCTTAGGTTTTCTTTAGAACCAGCCACAAGTTATTAGACACTTTTCTCTGGCAGGAAAATCCAAACTGTGTTTTTCTTACAAGGAAAATAACTTGAGTAATTCCAGTGTGATAATTAAAAATGGGAGGAGAAACCACTCTAAATCAGAAGCTCAGGTTAAAATATTGCAGTCTTCACATGACTCAGTGTCTGCATGCGTACAACAAGCAAATAAACAAATCAACAAACAACTCCTTCCACACACACACTAAGGGAGAGACACCGGCAACTGTATGAGACTCAGATTCCTGTGAACTAAGGAGTGTGTTTATTTGGGTGAAGCAAATGGCCCTTGAAAGCTTTTGTAAAGAAGAACCTGGAAGAAAGGCTGTACTATATTGCATTCTAATTGAGTATATAACATCTAATAACATAGGGTGATTTTTTAGCAAGGAATAGAATAAATACCATCAAGATGACAAGGAGCATGGTGATGACTCAAAGACAGTAAAAAAATAATGTCTGAAGTGTGTTAGCAGCCTCTTTCTTTCAAATCCTGTGTTATTTCAGGGCGTTAGAATGTAGTTAATACAGTGTTCACACTCTGGAATGCTACAGGCATTTTTTCTGGTGCATATAAAAGAGTAGATATTAATTACCTTTGCCATAGAAAATGTCAGGTTTAACAAGAAAACTTTTCTACTTCCCGAAGTTCTTGGAATTCAAGGAATGTAGCGAAAGATTTTTTTTCTATGTTCATCTGCATGTACCTAAAACATTTTTTTTTCTTTTTCTCTGATCCAAATGCCTTGAGCTGAAGAGCTCGAGCTCTTTTATTTATTTATTTATTTATTAGAAATCTCACTTTTCCCAAGGATGTGCTCACATCATTAATTTATTTTTGTTTTACTAACTTTTTATTCATAGAAATATAAACTTCACAGCTGGATTAATTACGTGTTTCCTGTTTACTATTTAGGGGCTTAAGGGATTATCCAAAAGGTTTTGGCTTCCCATTCTCTTTTTTTTTTTTTAATAGCCATTCCAATTGTACAGGTAGGCACACAAATGTGCACAGAGCACTTTAGACAGTTGATGGCTGTATTTTTTTATTATTATTGCTATTTGTGATACATTTAGCCATTCCTCCATGATTTTCTAAGGACGCTTTAGGCATATCTGTTTATCTTACCTTTTTCAAAAAGCAGAATTTTACCTGAAGAAGTAATTGTTCCTTTGTATTATAAATCACAGAGATGTAGGCCCCTGAAGCTCTACTGTGTGATTTAAAAAACTGAAATAAGCTAAAAGGCTTACCAGAGCATGAATACACAATCTGAAATTGCTTTGACATTAAGGATGTAGTAATTTATTTCTGCTCACTATTAGGAGTTCACTGATTCTAACTTTGTTAAATGTTTCTGTAAGTGAATGAAATGTTCAGCTATACTTATATGTTAATCGAATTATCACATGTAGATTCAATCAGCAGCCAGTGTAGCTCATGGAGACATGAGCCCAAAATTCTTCCCTGGTTTTTCATCTGCCATTTGAAATGCTGGAGGACCTCCTGATTCAGTGTTCCATCACACCAGTTCTCAGATATGTCTTCAGCTTTTGGTTTGAATATAGTATAACTGAAATATGCTGCTGCATAGTGGAATTACTACCCTTTGGCTCTCAGAGAGATGCCTCAAGGCCTGTTCCTCAAGTCCAACGACAAAGAAAACTTTCAATGGCTCTGTTTAAATAGATTAATTGCAATGAAATCTTTGCCAGGGGAAAGGCTGGAGGGCCTTAAAGAGAATAGCATTGATTGAGATTGGTGAAATGCAATTTCACTGTTATATAATGAACTTTACAGAGTTTAGCAGAACAAACATTTCCCCTGTCATGAAATCATGTTTTTCTTGTAAGAAATGTTGTCTCTCGTTTGGCTTCTGGTTCATAGCTAAGTGAGAGAGCCAGATGCTGCTGAAACCGCCAGCCCCTTACTTTAGAAAATAATTTTGTATTATGCCTTTCTAATTTAACTAACTTGTTATTTCTCTCCAAGATATATGTCTCTTTATGGATGTATCTGACAATATATGATCATACATATGATCCGTATTGTAAAATGCTATGTTTTTTATAGATATATTACGATAAATCAGCTATACTGACATAGGACTTGAAACATCTAAACAGGAGTGAGATGGCACATATGCCTAGCAGAGAAGTGGAAAGCTGGAAAGAGGATAAAATACAATGTGCAAGACCATATGTAGCAACAACTAAGATAATACATTGTTTAGGAACTGTATAAAATGTCCTGGAAACATAGCATCAGTGTGTAAAAACATAAAATCAACCCCTGAAAATGTAATTGTAAAAAGAGAATGAAAACAAAAAGCTGGAGCTGTGCCAGTCAATTTTTTCTACTATTATAACCAAATATTGACTGAGCTGAGCAAAACATTTAATCCAAAACTTTCGAGTTAAGGAAAGGTTTGGCAAACCTTTGTTGATTTCAAAACCTTTCAGCTATGAGAAGAATTTTAAATTGCATTAAAGTATTTTTTTATGGTTTATAGATGAGATTTTTATATATATTTGATTTCAAAACATTATTGAAGAAGTATTTTCACTGTGTATAATTTTATGTTTATTTTCAAATTAAATATTGTATTAAAAGACTATTTCTTCAAGGGTTTTTAAAACTTGACTCACAGAAATTAGAAAGAATTTATACTGTGGTTCAAGCCAAGTAACGTTTTTTGCAGAAGGAAATCCTCATTTTTACTACCGTGCAATAGTGACCCTTTGTGAAAGAGAAGTCTGATATTTCATAAACCTAAAGGAATGTCCCATGCATTTATATCAGTGAATATAGAACAGTTATCCCTATTCCTCAGCTCTTTTTTTGTTTGTTTTTTTTCTACACTATAGGGGGTAAATATGAATTTTACATCTGAGATTTTAGGGGAAAGACCTATAGCAAAGGGATTTCACATAGAAAAAATGGCAATCAACACCTTTCCAAAATGCAAGATTCCTGAAGACTTCCCTCTTTCTTCAAGATAGCACGAGTGAGACCTAATAATACAGACTTATTAAAGCACAGACAGAAAAAGCTAATTCTGCAGCCCCCTTCAAGTTTTAAGATATGCATAAGGCTGGGACAGTGGGTGCTGCGGTTGCTGGAGGCACAGGCAAATCCAGGTAAACCATGTGGGGGATGTTGCCTGTGTCTGGCCCTGGCCCTCAGATTATTTTTCTGTAGTATTACTACAAGAGGAAATATGGAAGTGTCTGGGACAGTTAAATCTAAAACTGCTACCAAATACATCAGCTGCAGTAGCATTTCTCAGTGACACCTGTGATGACACACTTTGCCAGAGGCACTGTCAGAGAACTGGCTGGTGGCTGGGGCTGGAGCCCAGGACACCCCAGTGTGCTGCTGTATGCCCCATAAGAATTTCTTCCCCAGAACTCTGGGAGCAAAGACTCGCAGACAAGCCCCACAGCTGCAGAAGCAGCAGTAGGTCTTGTAGAGCTGCAGAAAATATAGTGGTTGTGAGTCTGACATTACAGATTAGCTGAAAACTGCATGAAAAAAATGATTCTGTCATATTTGCCAGGCCATCGGTACAGACCATCTCCACTCTGCTTCCTGCCCTAGGCAGTGGGGAGGGACCACGTTCATACATATATCAACAGTCCATTGTTCCATTTTTTACCTGAAAAGATTATGCTCATTTCAAATTATTGCATGCAGTGCCAGTCAATCAACATTTTTTCATCCTTCAGATCACACTGTGCTTGTTTCAAAGGGGGCTCAGGTCGTCTTTTATTGCACTGGGAAGAAACGGATAAAAGAGCTTAGCTGATTTCAGTTAATGAAAGGAAAAACCTCATCTCTGGTTTTGATTTTTAAGCTAGTTTCTCTGTTACATATTTTCCTTTTGACTTTTTAAATATTAAAACCTTGAGGTTTGATGATTAAATACTACAATTAACCATGGAAACATTCTCTAAATTTAAAACATAATTATAAGGTAATGATCAAGGCAAGTGGGCATTTTTGTCTGATAAAAGTGGAAGAACTGCTGACCTGATATATGCCAACCTCCATTATCTTTGTTGGTAGCTAACCTCCAGGTATTGCATCAATCTGAAGCTATTATTACAATTGCTATATATATTTCAGTGCAGATGTCATTGTTATAGATAGCATTATAAATTCTTTATCTTTGTGAGAAATCCGGTCTTTGAAGGTACTCTTACAATCCAGTAATTTGGGGAGCATCTATAGCAAATTGCAGTGACTTAAGTTTGCTTTAATCAATCTATTGTCAATTCTTTACAAAGAATTGTACTAACCTAGCAGACAGTTTGTACTATGTGCCATGTACTAACATAGCAGTGGTGTTTGGGTTGAGATTTCTAAGAGAAATGGGTGTTTTTATGACTATGCCTGTTCAGTACCAGTGAACTCAGTGCAGAGAAATGTTGCAGTAAAACAATACTTGATTCCCTATCACTGACTTTTTTCAGTGGAAAATTATAGTCTGATCACATAGATAGACAAAGCAATAGATTTTTTTCCTGAATCATGCAACAGTTATGCTTGTTTCATACACTACCCAGATACTACTCTACACATGTACCAGAACAACGGTACTTGTGGATAATTTGACTGACCTGAGTTCACACAGGTATAGCTACTTATTTGCATGTCTACTTAGTTTCAGGATCAGAGACTTATTTCTAAGTATTTCTAGAAAAGTCTTTTTATGTGTAGTGAGTTGGTACTTACAAGAATATGTAAAGAAGACTGTTGCTCACTCTTAAAACACTATTCTTTGCGTAATTTATTACTATTGATTGAATTCTACTCTAAAAACTTCAGTCTGTACTCATTGATATGAGAATAACTTGCTACCCTTTAAAGGCAGGTAAAACAACAATTAAGAACACTAATTAAAACCAATTGGCTTTTCAATTACCATTATTCTTCAAAAAAATCTATTCAAATGTTATTTTTTGTTATTATTCTAGTGAGAAAATACTGAGAAAGCTGTTTGCACTTTTAATTTCAATTTTTTTTTGGTTCGATCTTGTGAGCTGCAAATCTGTTTTTAATATCTGAGATCTGTTTTAAGTGTCCAAAATTAAATATGCTTCAGAAGCCCTTGAAACGGAATGTAGTTTTTAGAGGGTTCAGTCTGGGTAGTTATTATCTTATGAATGCACTCTCCTAAATTCACAGGGGCCATTCAGTATCTGCAGCCTTTGACTGCAGCCCATTGTCACTTGAAGGTGTTTGTTACCAGTGGGCAGGTGGTTTGCTGCTCGTCTTTCACCTCGTGGTTTGAATAACAAAGAAGTCTTCCAGGCTGTTTAGTGAAATCTGTTAGATGTCAGAGCCCCATATCTCCTGGTCACGGGCATCTGCAGTGATTCACAAGACTGAATGATATCTCTGGAAGAGAAATACACTCGGCAACAGAAGGACCTCTCACAAAAGATCCCTTAATAGTTTTGTGAGATCCAAAAGAATTCCTTTGTTCTTCCCTCAGCCTGACATGCCCCTGCTATTTAGTAATGTGCAACTGCAGGATCCACAATACACCTAACTTTGTAATTAGCAGCAAAAGTAGGTCTTTTTTAAAACTAAAAAGGAAGTTAAGAGAGTCATAAATTATGCAAAACAATGTGGAATATAGGTATGAAATGGTCTTGGTTGTGTGTGTACTTCTAAGCAGGCCGCAACACTGGAGCAATAAGAACACAAGGCTGAGACACAGTGTAGGAAATAAGGCTAAATATATGACATGATGTAGATAGAAAATGATCAATAAATTTCAGGCAGTAGGACAATTGCAAGAAAACAATTCTTAAATATAATAATGACAGTAATTTCAGATGATAGCATCACTGAATTTATCTCAGGCTTAAGGGGCAAAGCCACAGCTGTTGTAACTTATCATTGTAACATTGATAGCAACAGAGCTATGACAATTTATGCAAGCTGAAGATTTGCCCCTCAGCGGCTCAGCTTCTCTGTGTTGCTGAGCCAGTGTGCTACCAAAGCGTTCCAGGCTTTTACTGCCACAGTATCTATGTTCATCACCTCCTTTACCAAGTAAATAAACAAACAATGCTCACTGAAAGAGTTTCTGCACTGGAAGAGCTTCAAAAAAAAAGGCACATGAAAATCAATGAAATTAATAAAAGGAGCCTGCTTACGGGAAAAATGATGAAATTGTAGATTATTTTTTTTTAAGAGGAAAAAATAATATCCATAATACATAGTGAATATGTTATTCTAATGAAAATATTTGATTTCTGTGCCCTCCCAGTTAAGCTAAACATCTAGCAGGCTGCAAAAAATATGCAAGAAAAAAGAAATAATTTCCTCTTCTAATCTAATAGGAGGTCTTAGCAAGTTCAGAACTTGACTGCTTTTTCCGTGATTCTGAAATGTGTCAAGTATTGCTTGAAGTATATCAAGAGTATTGCCTTCAACTCTGTGCAGAAAATGTCCTGGTCTTAACTGCATTTAATTAACTGCATTCACAGCATCTTGTCTTAAAAGACAGATCATTAGATTATGTGCCAGTGTATTTAGGCATTTGTGAATAGAATAGTCTTTTTAATAAAAAGAAATTACTAATATGATCCAAGAGCTTCCATACATCCTTCTTTTACCCTTAATTTGATCATGGATTCACTATTAGAAGGCAATTTTTAAATTTAACTTTTGCACATTGTTGTACACCACATTTCTTTAAAAATTCTTATTTGCTGCAAGTAGATATGGTTTAAAAAGTACTATATCACTACATATGGGTCTGATCTATACCACAACAGTGTCTCTCTGTGCATCCTAGAACAAAAATAATTTCTTCCTGAGAAAGTAAATCCACTGAAATGAGTATGAGAATTTCTTATTCCATTTTGTTAGTTCCCAAATGGATTATCTTTTTGAATTTACAAGTTAAACATCTCTTTCACTGTAGCAGAAGGCTACAAAGTTGATCTGAAATTAAACCTGAATTTTTGAATTTTCCAAATATACCTATTAATCCACAGTCTCAAAACTAACAATAATTAGAAATTAAAAACAGCATGCAGGACCTGTCACATACTTTGCAACAAAATGCTTTGTACTTTGCTTCTCCACATTTTAAAACTAAATTCATAAGGCCAACTCAGTATAATTTAAGCAATGATGATTAATTATCCCTATTGAGGTTTCTTTTATGTAAAGTTAATGATAAAACCTCTCTTCAACATTATAAATGTATTAGAAATTTTTTTTACATTCTCATTCTTTGCCCTCTGTAATATCTCCACTCATGGTCCTACACTAACAAGCTTCAGGAAACCCTTAACTGGTGGAGCTCAGAGTTTCCAGAATTCTTGAGAAACTGCTGCAGTAGCATTAGAACCTGGAGAGACATAATATGAACACTGGGCTCTATAACGGTCCCAAGTCCAAGAAAAGTCACCTTAAATGGGAGAAAGTACAGAGCAAGGCTACTAGGATGATCGAAGTACTGGCAATCCTGTTTTGCAAGATGATTTTTAAAGAGTCTGAATTGTTTAGCTTAGCAAAACAACTGAAGTCTGTGAGCTCATGTGACTGCTGTCTAAAAAACATATTGCAGGAGTAAATATTGAGCAGTAATATTGTAAGCTAAAGGACAATGCTGTCACTAAGAAAAAATGGCGATGACTGTAAATGTATTTAGCTGGAAATGAGACAGTTCTAAACTACTAGAATAATGTGCTTCTGGAATTGCCTTCAGAAAAAAGCAGCACCGAAGCTAGAACTCAGTAATGAGTTGTCTTAATAGTCACACAGTTATTTATTCTTTCAGTATTCACAAATGTCGTTATTAGTTCTTGCAGATACACACGTGTTTTGAATGAGGAATCTACATTCATCATGAAAATGTCATAGAAATATGAAGAAGTTATCTCTCTTGTATAGGATTCCTAGATTTTAACAGGGCTCTGAAAACTCAGAACATATCCAGACATCCTCTGCATCTTCCTTCCTGTTCGTATTACAGCATTTTTTTGATACTCAGTAGCTTTCAGCATTTGTTACTGCCTGAGATTGTTTTTAAAAGTTGTTCCAATCCCCAGTGGACCCCAATTTGCTTTCTTGCTTCAGACTTTCATAACTTTAGATTAAAGTGCATGCAAGTTATAAAATAGTATTATCTATTTTAAAAGGAGGCTCAACAGCTCAGGATGAGGGCAGGATGTAAATGAATTACTAATCTGATTTTGAATGATCTTGTGTTCCCATCATTAGCTCTAAATAACCTTCAGAAACTATTAAAAAATACTCTTACATCATCTCTTCAAAACAGAAATATGTCTGCACCTGGACTTTCCTTCTATTGAATTTCTGTTAATGAAAAAAATGTTGGGGATATAACTCTCAGATGCAACTGGCAGATAAAATCCACTAGAAATCAGTATTTAGAACTTCCCTTGTTAAATTGCTATTGCAAGTAGTGAACTATCACCAATGTTTTTTACCATTCGTTAGAGCTTGTTGTTGTATTAATACAGTTCACTTAGTCTCCTAAAGCAAGCTTCACTGTTACTGTTGAGGAGTGGGAGTTTCACAGATTTCTTTTATCTTTTACAATTGCTTAGAGAAGGATGTGTCACTCAAGGAATATAAGGGCACGTTTTAATTTTATGCACATCTTTAGGCATCAATCAATAGTTTCTGTTCTTTAAAAAATCTCAGATTTACAAAGGAACGGAAAATATTTGCAGGTAAACTGTAAGTTTAAAAGTGCAATTCCAATAGTCTGTCCTTTGGGAAGGCAGATATATCCTAGATATGGCCTTTAAATCTTCAGTAGACACAGAACTTAGATCATTACATTTATTTAATCTTCTACCTATTTAGCAGAGCTTTTAAGCACATGCTCAAGAAAGATTCAGGCTTTGACAGAAATCCAACAGAAAACATCACATATGAAAATACATTAAAATATAAAAACTTGAAAAAATTAAGAGTACTGGATTTGAAAGACATCAATTCAGACAGAATTAATACAGGAAATAAAAACTTTATGAATTTTGCAAAGGTTTTCAAAGATTTGATCTTTGGAGTTTTGACAAAGTTCCATAATTCTGGGCCTAGCTGTAAATAAACTATAATAAAAAAATAAGAGTCAATAATCTGAAAAGCATTTTTAACCTGTCTCCTGCTCTACCATGACACCTACAGTAATGATCTTTCTCAGATGGAACACAGCTGATCAGGGTCATTCACTGATAAAAGTATTTCAGAGGATTTTCCCCCTCTATCTGAGTTTGAAATTCTTACCCTATAATAGTATGTCCTTGCAGAAAATGCTTTTGATTCCCAACTTTTATTTCTCTGTGGCTAGTCTTAGAGTTTTACTGGTTAACTTTTCATTTCAAACATACATAGCTAACTCCTTTTATTTACATACCTACAAATGTACAGGTCTTAGTGTACAGATTAGAATTTATTTAGGAAGAAGAAGACTTTCAAGACTACTTAATAAAGACTTTTAAAGGATTTTGAAACAGTGTTTGCCTCAAGGATTTTTTTTTCCTGTTTTGTTTTAGTGATAGAAATTAGGTTCTACCAAAATTGCTGTCTTTTCCCAAAGAAATGAGGCACCTCTGATCTTGTTGTTAATAAGTCCTTCTCTTATTTCATCTGTGAGTGAATTTTATGTTTGACTGGTCATTTCTTACTCCTTTAAGTAAATTTTTAAGATTAAAAAAAATAGAAAAATGAAACTGCTACCTTAAGTTGATTTTGAATCCTAGTGAGCTGTGCCAAAGAAACAAGAGAATGCTGTCCTACTGTGAAAGAATCCAGCAGAATCTGGATGATCTTAGAAGCTGATCAGTGGAAAAACTGTTACACTATCTAATTTCACACATTTTCAAGTATTTCAAGGATTCAGAAATCCCAAGCGACTTCTTCCAAAATTTGCAAGGTTCCTTTTCCTATATTTGTTCACAAATAAATCCTAAAATAAAAATTGTCAATAACAATTCAAAATATGGCAGTATTTGGGCAGGTCAGTGCAGAAATCAGACTGGTAATATCTGAAAGTTTTTGCCTGCATCCCTGTCCACTTCCAGTTCCATGTTCATTCACGGATCTGTGTGCCATTGTGTAGTCCCTGTCACTAGCTCTTTGCCTCACTCTGGGTATGTGCATTGCATGTAGTCAAGTTTGGACACATTGTTCTTCTTGCTTTACATGCTTACCACTGCTGCAATTTTTAATGTTTTCTTTTTCTTTAAAAAGATCTGGTTTTTTCCATTGGAATAAACTTCCCTCAAAGAAAGCAGCCATTTCATTGCAGTGATCCTCTGGAGAGACATGGCCAACCTTTTCTAAAATGTTCTGATGTAGCAAGAGAAGCTCTGAATGTTGCTGTTTCCCATAAGACTATCAATAAGACCGGACATGTCACAGACGACATCTTGGATTTCCTATAACTGCATTTTGAAGCTTTTAAAGTTTCATTTTCTCTTTAAAATGCTTCTTTGAACATTACCTATGCCCAGAGGAACACTTTAAAAATGAAAAACAGGCTTTTAGAGCTCCAATTGCAGCCACAGGGGACTCTATATTCTTCCACTGTTGCTCTGTTCTAGTATTATGGGTCTATTAGCTCAAAATATAAAGACCTGATAATGCGGGCCCCCTCGCAATGACTAAGATTAACCATGGGAGTTCCACAACTTGGAGGACCTGCAGCATTTTTTATTTGCCATCAAATTACATTACAGTTGTAAAGTAACAACTTTACAACTGTACAAATTGCATTGTACAGTTGTACAGAGTTTCTCTTTTTCTGCAGAAAAAAAAATCTTATTCAAAACTATTAATGTTGTTTTTATGGGATTTAGACAATAAGAAGCAGTCAAATGAAGTTTTTAACCATCTGTTGGTAATGAGGGATGCATGTTATTATGCCAGCCATCATTTTCTTAGTTGAGTCTTACTCTTTTTTCAATTTCTGTCTCATCAGAGTTTTACAAGAGGCCTTCAACAACTTTTTCCAGATTAGTCTCTTGTCAAATAATTCAGGTTACATAGACTTTATCACTGCATCTTTGATCTGGTAGGAAGAAATCCAGTATTTTTTCTGTATAAGACAAAGATACTGAGGTAGGTTATTACAATAACACTAATCTTGCTAGTATGGAGCACTTGTTAATACTCAGCCATAACAGGTTAATGGCTTAGTGCTTAATATACATTAATATGTCTGGGCATTATCTATACAAGAGCATACCAGATTGTGAAAAGTGTGCATGTGATGAAATCACACTCCTTATTACAGAGAGATAATGGTCACTAAAAAGACAGTTAGTACACCACTAAGAATTCTAGCATATCAATCTATATATTGAAATATATATTTTCTGAAAAAAATAATAAACTTATTTCAAGAGCTAAGCCTGCAACCTTCCAGAATATTCTCGGCCCTCAGTCCAAATATCAAATGCTAAACAGCTCCACAGAATTTGGTCCAGAATTATATTTAGAATTATATTACATTTTCATAACAGGTCTGTCACTTTTTGTTCTCCAACAAAAATTTGTTCATGCCTTCTGCTGCATTTTTCTGGGCTGGATGTTTCATTTATCAGCCAAAGTATTTTCTGCCTCTCAAGGTCTCAAGGGGAAAAAAAGAAAAATGCTAATTTAAGATACCCCTAAAGCTTAAGTATCTGTTGGTAGAAACACAGGCTTGTCATTGTGGATGCATAATAACCTTGCTTGTAATTACAGCTGATTATGCCAGTGGCTCAGAGTTAGGGAGAATATCTGAACTGTTAGCTTCTAGAAAGTCTCTGACCTCAGATCTACCCGTTTGATAAGTCATTTTCCTTTACAATGAACGGCAGAGGAGACAGCTCTAATTCAGATACACTCAGAAGCTTTCTTTGCCTTTACCTTTGTCCTGAGACAATTGATAGAGGAACACTTTGAAAAAAATAGGAGCTGAACTGAACATATGTATCATATGTATTATGATGTTAAAGAAAGACTCAGGATTCACTGATTCATTTTCTGTAAAATCAGAAGGAACCCCTGCAATCACCAAATCTCACCTCTTTTTTTCAAGGAAACCATAGGGTTTCCCTGAATTAATTCCCATTTGAGAAACAGGATATCTTTAGAAAAAAAAATATCTTTATTTAAGTATTTCCATTAATGGGGTTCTCCACCACAATTTTTGTTCTAGTAGTAAATTGAGCTGGAACTTTTCAGTTGTCAATGTTTGGTTTTCTTGTGTAAGTATTCATATATTGTGACAGTTCTGAGACACATGTAGTAATAGAATCAATTCTTTGAGAAACTCTAATGTGTCTTTCCCAATCCTGAAATAATTTCATAGTATAATCTAAGTTGGAAATGACCTTTGGGCCAACATCCTAGCTCAAACTAGATGCAATTTGTATTCTACAGGAATGGAAATTCCACAACCACTCTGGAGTCCTGTTTCAGGTTTTGACATCCTCCTTCTGAATTTTTTTTCCTAGTATCTTCTCAGAATTTCCCATGCTGTAATTTCTGTCCATTATTCTCATCCTATCATTGCATACTTCTGAGGAGAATATGGCTTTATCTCCTCTGTGGCTTTTTGGTATGTAGCTGAACACAGTAATAATATTCTCCCTCTACCATCTCAGTTGGACTAAGGTCTCTTCACCTCTCCTCCCAATAATATGTGCTCCAGTACCTTAATCATATTTGTGGTATTCTGCTGGAGTTCAAAATTGGACACGATACAGTTTTACAAGTGCTGAGAAGGGCTGTGGGTGTCCACTTCACCTGCTGGCAATATTTTGCCAATGAGTCACAGAAGGTAGCACAGTATGTTTGCAAAGGACACGCTGAAGATTCATACACATCTTGTAATCTGCTGGGATTTTCCGTGTCCTTTCCTTCAAAGTGGCTTTCTATCCAACTGGCATCCAGCCTGTACCTGTTGTGTTGCTTATTCTATTCCTGGTGCAGGACTTTCATTTACCTTTATGAGGTTTATGTCAGCCCATTTCTTCAGTCTGCTAAGATCCTTCTTGATTGCAGCCCTGCCCTCCGATATGTTGTCAGTTCTTCACAGTTTGATAAGCCTGTGTATTTGCTGAAGGTGCATTTTGTCTCACCTTTAATAAAGACATTAAACAGTATCTATCCCATCTATTTACCACAGTAAAATACCATTTAGATGTGTTTTCTTTGCACTGTTTGCAAACTGTATCATCCTTCTTTAACTGAGGACATTGATGATTAAAAGCGTGTTTCTGAAAGGGTAAGTAAAGGTGAAATAACTGCCTGTGCCAACCCAAGAATGTCCTTTATATTCATCTTTCCTTCCTTGAAATTAAGTACAAATGCTTATCTCTCATGATGCCAGTCCTTTCTTTATTGTTTCTACTTCTTGCATATTTCTGTAACGTTTATTTGTTAATATATGTTTCATTAAAATGTATATAATGTATTTATACTCAGTTTCCAAAGCAAACAGGATCAAGCAGTATCAGTCACTCTTCTTTAAATGATTTAATATTCCTCTCAGTCTTTGGATCATTTGTAGAAGTTTTTTGTATATTTTTTCTATTTAATTTATCAGATGTTTTAATAACAGTGCTAAAGATTTTACTAGAAGTATTTGATGATGCCTACAGTCTTACAGACACATTTAAATATATTTATTCTGTACTTCTTAATCAAAGTGACAGATAGAACCAAGGCTTATAAATGACCACCTGCATTACATCAGCAGTACTATTTTATATTAAACATTTCACATTTATCAGAGCCTTCTGCCTTTCTTCACTCAGAAGAATGTCTGAGAAGATACTTTCCAATTACATTATTCATTGGCTTCCCAAGACAGGAAAAGGAAGTTATCAGTTAGTTAAGGAAATAAAATTATCCAGTTTACAGATACATTCAGTCAGTAACCTTCCCAAAATGGAAAGTGAATGAGAACTTGTGACATTGTAATATACCAGAACTACTATCCCTTTTCTTGTTACCCTCTCAATCATCACATTTTGTGCTTTCATCATGTTACCGTGAATAACCAATAAAATGAGGACAACTTGAGAAAAAGCTCAGCTCAGTTTCCAATGAAATAGCAAATAAGAAAAAAGTTTTGATTAGCAGGAGAGTTTGCATGGGCACAGCAAAAGATCAGAACAGCTTCATGCTGAATTAGTGCATTATTTTTTGTTGCAGGATGTTACAAAGTCTTTTTTTTCTTTTTTTTTTTTGGTAAGACTTCTTCAGACACATTGAATTAGCAACCTATATTAAATGGAGTTGATAACTGAGTACTTTTAGACATCATAGAAAGAGTGCCCTTTGGGGGAATTCTTTTAATACAACCCTACTATTTTTATCATGTAGCACTATTAAAATACACAGACTCTTTTAAGGATTCAGTGAAAGAATGTCAAAACAGCAAGCACTATGTAGCTATTTACTAACTATTGCTTATGCTGATTTTCAATGTGCATCATATCATGCTTTTATGCTTCAGGATAAAGTGTGTTAGATGCCATCATGAAGGGTTTATCTAATTGAACCTACCAAATACTTGTCTAACCATGTAAATATTTTCCTCCTGGAGGAAAATTATTCTGTTCATATTTTTTTTAAATCAGTAATGTTAATCGTGCAACAAGTCTATAAGAAAATTTCAAAAATTTTTTCCACATATGACCAATTTCAACTACATATGGCATACAGGTGTAACATTGAGAATAATCAAAGAATATTAGAAGTAGCAAACGGAAATAAAGAGCTTTGTAGTAATTTCTTTATTGACATGTGTTCTGCAGTTGTTGCAGTTACTGTGACTTTCTCAAATAATGATAGAATTTGTTCCTTGGGGTATATTCTATGTGCAGCACTATGAGCAACTATACGTGTGGGTATTTGTGTAATGTTTTGATGAGTAAAAAAAAAAATCTCATGTTCTTAATGTGCAAAATCGTGTAAAATTATTTTGTGTGTGTGGTGTTCTAAAATAGTTTTAATTGGAAAATTATTTTACAAATTCAGAGGGTATTGCCATATTTCAGTTTCATAATTAACTTGAATACTAGAGTGCATATGGTGGATGAGCAATATTATTAAAAATAGCCAACTTGCTTGCCAGAGAAAAAAGTGATATTATTGTGAAGAGATTTGTGCATTACATAATTCATGATTTTTATTGAAGACATAGAGTTATACCTAGAAAATATTTTGTGTTTAGATTCTAACCAAAGTATGCCACAGATCCAGTAATGAATAATGCAGGTAACATAGTGCCCTTACTGAACTATAGAGCAGAAAAAGCATCTGACTATCAGAAACAGCTCATTAGGGGAAAAAAAAAAAAAAAAAAAAAAGGGGAATGTGAGGAAAACACATTACCTTGATGGAGAAACAGGAAAAAATAGATTCTACTTCACAACTAATTTGCAAAAACAAGCTTGTAAAATTTCTCATTCCTAAAGCCTTTAGGCAAACTCAGGACTAGTTAAACAAAAAATGATCTCTGTTCCATACTTTTCAGATGAAATGGTAAGACATTTCATCATGTAAGTTTATGTTATGCAAATGTGGGCCACCAGCAGTATAGTACTTCTAAAAATGAAACCATGTCTGTGAAAGACACATTGTGTCTGACTCATTATAGCCATGCTGTTTGCAACTCTCCAATGCAGTTAAGATGCTGTCAGCACTTTTATTATATAACCTATTTTGAGTTGTTTATTACTTAGCTATAAAAATTTATTCAGGCTAAATCTAAGTGCACAAGGTTTCTGTTATTTTTTTTTAATAAGTTAAACTCTTTTAAATTTTGACTAATGTATTTACCATTGAACAAATCTGTTTTCTGTGAAAGCTGCTGAATTTAGTCTTCTTTTCATGTCCAGAGCATCTACAGCATTATTAATAAACTCATTTGACACTATCAAATTTTTTCACCTTGTTTGTTTCCAAATATTTGAAATCAATCATCAAATCTATACAAGCCTTGTCAAAAAGGAGATCTGTGATGGCTGAAAGTACTATACAAATGATGAAACAAAGGATCTTAGTCTAAAACTAAAAGGCAAAAAAAAGTAGAGCTATGACTTAAAATTAAGTAGCTCATGCACTAAGTAAACTCACAGCTTAATGTATCCTATGGCAACTATTTTTGTGTCTGTTTTAGGATTTTCTCTAACTGTTACTGCACAGTCTTCATTTTTCCATAAATCTGCACACTACAAAAATCTATAAGATACTTCACCACTGTATCACAAGAGGAAATGTCTAAAAGACTGTAGAAATGTCAATGCTTTAGAAAAGTGACATCTTCTACCTAGACTGATGATGGGCAACAACTTCAATTTGGGGTGTCAAAAAATACTTGAATCGGAGGCATGTGTTTGGTGTGTTTGTAAATATGGGCTTTAACTACTACTTAGGTTCTTTTTCTTCAGCAGCACTACAGCCTGAGTATTCTTGTCTAGGGCTGATGTGTGGGGTCAAAGAAGGCAAAGACACACGTTACTACTGCTAGGGGACCAGCAATTTGGTGTTGAAAATACAGTGACGTGCCAGTTCTGGGATACTCGTCAGAAGGCACTGACTTCTCTTCTGGCACACTGTCAGTTTGCATCCTGGAGAGAAGTCACATGTAGATAACTTCTGGGAACCTCCTGAAATACTTGCAGTAAATTAGAAGTGGTGTCCCAGGCATGATACTGTAAACACTAAGGGCTTTCTTGCCAGCCCAGTCAACATCATTTGTGTGTGTATATGCATTACATGAAATTGATGGACAGATTTTTATTTATGCCTGCTTTGCTTTCCACTCAGCCTTGCAAAAAATTGATTTGAAGGTTGATTCATCATCTGTAGAGAACAGAAATGATAGGCATTATATATGCAGTAATAGGTCACATATACAGCCTTCAGCACTGCAATCTGTTTTATTAGATGAATGAATGATGAGGAAGATATCTCATTCTTTTCAAAAAGTATATTTAGGTCTCTAACTTGTCTGACATAGCATTAGATACTATGTGGTTTTGAAAGTACTGAGTACATAGGAATCACTAGTTTGTTATAGTGAGGAAGGTCTACACTTTACATTTCGCTCCAAATTAATATATAATATCAATATAAAAGTTTCTAAATCAGCTGCCATCTTTCCTCATATACATAGTTACAGTGACTAATGGGTTAGTGTAAATATTACCCAATTAATATATAAGGTAAGGAAAAGGCAAAGGAAATACAGTGGCGTGCTGTACATGATGTTTTAAGGCAAGTTCACTAATGTCATACCAGTCATAAAGACTCAGGTAACCCATTTTTGTTTTCTACCGTTTTTATTTAAAACTATCTTTCTTTCTGACTGCAAAGAGGAAAAAATAAACAGAACCTCCCACCAAAAAAAGTTATTCTCAGGATCCACAATTGTCCACAATCCAGTGACTGTGAATCACTTCCCTTCTTTAACTCACTCCTCTAAGTAGATTGTTCATCTGCCTGGAAGACTGATGCTTCCCAGGTGCATTACTTTAAGTTTCTCCCTACATTTGAGTAGTAATTTCATACTTTTCTTGTGCTTTTACATCAGTATCTTTTCTGGTTTAGCTTTCTTAATTGTTTTGTTTGTTATTTTTTTGAAATAGAACTGCTTCTTTTGAAATTAGGACAGTGAAAAACTGCATGAAGGAACAGTTTCTTATACCAGTGTCAGTGCACAGACTTCTGCTGTCAGCTCTCATCACTACTCCAAACACTTCCTAGTGTTTTCTCCAGCCCTTCCTATTACTAGATCTGCTGTCAGATGGGAGGAGTGGAGAAAGTAGAGGAATTCTCTTTCTTAGGCATAAGCAAGGAAAGGTTGGTGGTTTGTTTAAGCAGAGAATATAATCTCCATGTATCCTTTTATTAATCTTCAGCCTTCTCTTTGTAAAAACAATCTCTCTGTATCTTTCCTGATACATTTTAATTGCACACGTTTATTTTGTAATTTTTATTTTACTTGTAATCAAAGCTTAGAACTTAGACTGCAGTATATACATTTGACAAAATTCAGCTACACCATAGAACAGCCTGTTAACAGGTTAAAAATGGAATTGCTGTGAAGGATAACCAGCCCTCCTGACAACGGCTTGATTTTATTATAATAACAGGGAGCTCACAGAAGCAGATTAATAAGAATTCTGGGAGTCATTTTGCCAAAGAAAGCAAATAATTGGAATTTAATCCTAAAGCACTGATGTCTGTATCTTGGCTGTATCTTGCCTATGCTGCATCTGAATTTTCTAGATTTTGTCACTTTGACATTTTGTATCACAATTTAATAAAGAAGATTTTAATTGTTGTAATTGTTGTTGTTCTTATTATTTAATTGACCCAATTCCATGTAATCTATGGAGAAAAACTTCAAGTGTCTTTCTTTCAGCATTATAAATATTTCTGATTTGCAATTCATTAAACCTTTTCCTTGGCAGGCATGTCCCTAAAGGGTGGGAAAATTCCAGGGAAGATTGAGAAAAATTACTAAATATACTATGCTTAAACACTGTGTAAAAGAAGTTGAAGATTAGCTGATGTTACGCATCCATATGTTCCTGTCATTGAAAATGTTATAAACTTCTTTAAAGATCCAAATATTAGGATGGTGTAAGGACAACTTTATATATATGGAATCAAACCTGAAGTATTCATATTTTTCTCATTCTGGACACTGCTAACACTCAAAATTTGCATGCTTTGTTATCCTGGAATGAAAATTAAGATATACATTTTGCTAATTCTAAATGCTTAACTACTCCTGATTGGTTTTTTGGTGTTCTTTTCATAGACTTCCCAAAGTGTATGGCACCAAAAGTGCTCTCTGATTCACCTACATATACCTATCTAATACCATACAGATGCTAGAAGTGTTTGTAATTAGTTGCAAATACAAAAATGAATATAAAGATTAGTGAAGGAAAAATATCTACAGGTATGGGTGTAGCTACTCTTTGATAAATAGCTAAAACAAGGGAGTTGAATCAAGTGAAATGTCTTTTTCTGTTTGAAGGAGAAAGACTGCTATGAGAATTACCTATTTGATCTAGTTTTTGCATCACTTCCTGGCTAGAAATAATTTTTGTAAAAATAATAGTGGTGTGGTTTGGTTTGGTTTTTCTTCTTATGGATTTGAATTGTTATTCTTATGAAAGAAAATGCAGGTTTCTTAAGAGAAGCTACTGTTCAAAAGGAGTTTTGAAGATTGCCAGGTTAGTTAGCCAGGTCAACTCAGAGACACAGATAATAGTATATCTCTTTTTAATTCCTGGCCCTGTTCGAATATGTTCAAAAAGCCGAAAGACTTCAGGGGTGGCTTCATGAATGGAATATTTACCAAAGTGAATAACTGAAAGAAATTCTGAGAGCAGTGGGAACTGACCAGTTCATCACTGGCCCACAACCTTTTCCAAGAAGAGAACTTGTTGCCAATTTAAAAGGCAAAGTTTATTTTCTTACAGAGTAGACTACTGAAGAATTACAAATATCATGAATGTGGCTGAATTTCTAGTGGCCAAACTTCAGGCTCATCCAATGACTGATCAACAGCCTGGCCCTGAGTTATAGCCCATTCTGTACACAGAAGTGTTGATTCAGACTCAGACTGGCACATTTATAAGAATAATGAAACTGAGCTTCTTGCCTCAAGAGTTTAAAGGGACTGATGCCAAAAACATTCTTACACTTGATATTATTAATCTGGCAAACTCCAAAAGTACTGGAGATGGTAAGTGTTTTCTGCTGTGTTTTAATGTCTTCCCTTTATGTTTCTGACGTCTTCTTTTACCCATTTTGTGGCAGAAGTACTGAGTGTTGATGAAAGATGAAAGCCACAAATGAGTCATTCACAGATAATTAAAGGGGAATGCAATTACCTGACCAAGATTACTGGAAGTAGTTTAAGGAC
Organism: Florisuga fusca; assembly: GCA_038090715.1. Classification (NCBI taxonomy): domain Eukaryota; kingdom Metazoa; phylum Chordata; class Aves; order Apodiformes; family Trochilidae; genus Florisuga; species Florisuga fusca. Next base: position 17,603,481 of record JAAWXA010000008.1, read on the forward strand.
TCGCATGGAATGGAGTATCATTTTAACACCTAAACCAACATGGAGGTACTGTATTTATTAATTTGCATAACTCTCTAATAAGAAGAACTTTTTAGAAACTCTGTCTTAACACAGACATTATGAATCTTAATCCTCAATTAAATTCAAGAAAGTTTTTTAAATTACTGCATCACGTTGCAGTAATTGCACTGCATTGTGCATCATGTAATTTTCACTTTTGTCTTTCTTTAAAACCCCACATTTAAACACATAAGAGAATGCACAAAGCGTGAAAATATTTAGATGTTTTTTGACATCAAAATGCCATCTTTAAGCAAACACTGTTTTGAATATTTAAATCACATTTTATACATCAATTGATTTTTCTTTCCTCATTTGTACTTGTTATGCTTATTTAATCCAAATTTTAATAGATTTAATAGGCTGATTTCTTAAACAAAGTGTCAGCTATAAGTATAATCCAGCACCAGACTTTTTGAGCAAATAACAGATGATGTTTTTATCATGCTTACGGTCACAAAAAAAGCATGGAACTGAAAACATATTAAAACCTCTTCCACATCTTCAGATAGCTGTGTAAGTCACTTATAGGCTAAGATTCATAAAATATTTTTCATCCTTAGCAGTCAAGATGTAAGATAATTGGTTTGTCTGACTGTGTATCTGTTTTCAAAAGCATCAAAACAATATATGCAATAGAGTCTGAGGGGGAAAAAGATCACATTGTAAAACAATAGATGATAATATGCCCACCAGATAAACTTTTCATATGATAGGGTTAGAGGTCAAGGTCACAGCTAATAATGTATTGCAGAAGACTGTAATTGACTGGAATACTTTCTGATTTTGTTCTTATTTCTAGGATAATATTTTGATGTAATGCAGATCATCTTAGCCTCTATCAGGTATTAATAGAAGTAAGTCCTTTAGTAGAACTGATCTGTTCCACATAGAGAGAATATATTGTTCAAAAAAGAAGACATGATTCATTTTATAATTGGTCGAAAACTCTTGAGAAATAGTTGTTCATTCTGAAAGGTACTGTAGTGAATAAATTGCCTCTTCTGCATCAAAAATCTACAAAGTCTTATCTGTTTTATTCAAGGTTTTCCTAAAAAAATAAACTGAGACTAAGACAGAAGAAAATTCTATTCCTAGCTTTCATGTAGTAAGCAAAATGTTAGAGGAAATTGCATCAAAAAATCTAATACTGTGGGGTTTATTTTGCTTTATTTTGGCAGACAACCTATTAATGCCTATTCTTTTAGACTCGCACTTTTTTTTTCCTTTCTTTTTTTTCTGGAGTTGAATAAAAATAAATTCCCTCTGAACTAAATCCTAGCAAATCTAATCAAAGGCATCCACTTCACTAAGGGGAAGCAGGGGGTGGGGAGGAACTAAATTACAACTTTCTAAGAGATCCTAAAAAGCAAAATGGAAAAAAGCCACAGTCAATATAATAAATCATAACATCATAGAGAGCTTATTTGGAGGGAGTTAAGGAGTGTTGATTAAGGAGGTGTTGGTGTTAAAGTTGTAATCAGGCAGCCATTTCAAGCCTTACTTTCACAGCCTGCTAACAGGCAGGAATAACATTTATTCTGAGAACGGTTTTGTGAGCGATGTCAGAGACAGATGAGAAAGGATCTTTTCCCCTCTTATTTCAGCTGTAGAACAAAAACATGTAGAATAAATGCTTTGAGCTATAAAATTAGATGTGTTTTATGATTTTTCTCCCTACTTCTCCAGCATAAAAGCTACCTTTTTCAAATATGCAAATTTTAGCATCTCTTGCAGAAGATGACAATGGAGACAAGAAGATGGAAAACCAGGAAGAATAAAATTCACTTTCCAGTCTAATTTTATTCCAGCTAAGCCTAATATAGACCTTTTTCTTAATAAAATATGAGATTAAAAAGAATAAAGCTTCAATAATGTAGAGAAATAAAACTGAAAAAAAAATCATAATCAACAATGATCATAGAATTGTAAAATCATAGAAAGTTCGGGGTTGCAAGGGACCTTGAAAGATCATCGAGTCCAACTCCCCCTGCCATAGCAGGGTCACCTACAGCAGGTCACACAGGAATGCATCCAGATGGGCTTTAAATGTCTCCAGGGAAGGTGACTCCACAACCTCCCTGGGCAGACTGTTCTAGTGATCTGTCACACTCACAGTGAAAAAATTCTTCCTTATGTTTGTACAGAGTTGCCTGTGCTCCAGTTTGTAACCGTTGCCCCTTGTCATATTGTTATTGACCCCTGAAAATAAGGGGTAGAAAAACAGCCTAGAAAGAGAAAAAGTAAGCAAATACCCAATGAGAAGTAAAGACACTCTTCAACTTCATGACTTAAAGCCATAGTGAATTAAGGAGAAAGCCTAGCAGATATAAAAGTGTTGATTAAAAAAAAAAAAACAAACAGAAAACCACAATGAAAATACATTACTGTACTTCGTGAGAATAATTAATATTCTCAGGAATATGGGCCAGGTGTTTCAGAGGGTATCTAACAAGATAAGGTAAAATGAGACAGCCTCACTTGCATACTAGATATACCAAAATAAGAAAAAATATGTGAAGAATGGACCAGTTGAGAGATAGATACATCCTGAACATCTCAAGTTGTGATTGTGATACAGTGTAAGGGAGATAGGACATAATTTACTAAAGGAAAAAATTCACAGATAACTCAAAGTGGCTGTCCACTCCTCCATACAGCAAACATTTTGGAAGAAATGAAAACAAGAGATTTTACTGAATTAGCAGTAAAAATATAAGACAAATTTTAAAATCCCAAAGATCTTCATATACTTTCATTCCTTTTAGTGGATGTAGATGAAGCTGCCTGACATCTCGCCCGACTGAGACAGAAGTGAGTTTGGGTGTATCTTTAGTCTTCTCATTTGAGAAGGGAGTAGCTGATGTTTGGAATTACTAGATAGCATGGGATATATGCTGTAAACAAACAGAAATGCCCCTTAAAAATTGTTTCAATTAAAACCAGTTAGTACAATTGTGTGTATGAATTTTAAAATGCTAACCTATACAGATTCAAGAGGAGAAGATATAGTAGGGAAAAAATGGTCTTCTAAAACTTCCCATGCTTGTTGGAAATGTGTTGTAAAAAGCCATTTTAAATGCAATTCCCAGGAAATGGAATTACTGCAAAGCACAAAAGATGCTTTCTATTCAGAGATACCTTCCAACTTGGCTCAGATCACCCAGAAAATTGAGACATTGTGATCAGTACAGGACACATGCATATGCTATCAATGACCTCCCAAATCAAGGTTACTTCTTAGCAAATTACTTGCCACATAACTATACCATGACTGCACATTTTCCCATCCTTTAAGCCAAATTATGCAAAAAAGTGTGAGTAGCCCTCATTTTCTAGACCCGAGGGGCTTCAGAGTTGCTTTCTGTTGCTGCATTGTGCATCACAGTAATGCAGTAGTATTAACAGCAATTAATTGATTGGTGGTATATTAGCTATTATCTTGCTAAGTATTAAAATGCGTGAGTCCATACATACGTAATTCCTGAAGTAGGGTAATTAATAATAAATTTAATAATATTTCATTTCCTTTAATCTGTTTTTTATTCAGCATTAGCATTTTGAAATTTTATTCCCAAGAATGATGAAGTTTAGAATTTTTTCCTTAATACAACAGAGGACACTACAATCTAAGTGCTGATAATTGTAGAAAATTACATGTTGGAGCCAAACAGTGAAGAAAAGGTTAAGCACTTCAACAAGAAAAGAAATAATTTAAGATGGGCAATTTCTCTACAAACACCCTGGAAAAGGGTCATCCATTCTTTCAACTGTTGGAGGGCCAGAAGATGTCCTTTTGGTGTGTTCCAAAACCAGAAGTGAACATTGCTCTGAAAGATTCAAAATCATGGCCTTAACCTTTCTTCCTACTGTCTGTGAAGACAGGACCATTAAGGGGAATAGGAATACTGTCCATAAAGCCTACAGTGTGAGGCAGAGGTTTTGTGCAACTGTTCAACCTTCAGTATTTAATATGTGGACATGTGTTATGCACTCCTCAATTACAGCAGCTCCACACATTTTCATGGTTTGATGACTCAGAATAGAGTATATTTTAAAGGACTTCCTGAGCATGGCTAATTCCTTGCTGAATCAGCTAGACTCCTAGAGACTCATTTTTTACAGCTGTCTCAGCCTTTCATTCTAGAAAAGCTTCAAAATATTTAGCAGTGAATCAAACTCAATGGAAAGTTATTGGTAGGTTTTTGCTGAAACGGTAGCGTCGCTACAGCAGCAATTCCCATTTCCATAGCAAAATTGTGTTTTACTTATCCAGCTATTTCAAAGACAGTCCTGGAGAGGATTAATTTTGTCAATTTATATTTTCATCCATAAGAGCTACTGTTTTTTGAAAGCTAGCATATTTTAAAACACAATTACAATGTTAAAATGTATCATTTGTGTTCCTTGGCAATGCAAAACCAAAAAATAATCATTTCCATTTATTAGGAATCAAGTTGTAATCCTATTTGGTTTTTATTTTTTCCTCATTTCAGTCCTAAGCACAAGCTAAAAATTCTTCGTGTCAGTGTTAAAGTATAGATCCTTACAATTGAAAAAAAAATTACAAATCTTTATGGATCATTGCAGTAGAGGAAACTTAGCTGAGATTTGGGAGATAAAAAGGCTGTAAAATTGACTTGATGCAAGAAGAATTCATCACCAGTCTGAATAGGCCACCCCTTCTGGTGTGCAGAAAGAAAAGGTTACCTTTGTGTTCATTGCTTTTATTTATCATTCATGTTGCAAATTTTTAGATGTGAATTTGGCAGCTTAATTTGAACAGCGACCACTTTCTTATCACTCCTAATGTGTAATCCTTTTTGTAATATTTGCTTTGATTTAGGTCTGGTATTAATAATTACCAGATTTTATAGTTATCAAGATGTGATAATGTCTCACAACTGCTTTACTTATTATCTGTGTGTTGTAATCACAAAACAGTTTATCAGAAAAACAGCAAAGTAAACTTAAAGTCAAACACTTTAAGCTGAATGGTGGCTGCTGGGTGCCTTTCTGTACTATGAGTGTACTCTGTCATATATTATGGATTGTGTATCATGCAGGAATTGGGCTGAGCATTTGAGGATTCAGATTAGTACCATAAAGAATATCCTGAATTGTGAGACAATTTAATTTTTGGAGGGCGAACATACATTTGGGAACAGTATTTAAAACCTAGGCTTCCATTTCTATTCTTGCAATTTCAACACTTTGAGGGTAGCTATCACATCTAATTATCAGGAAACTCCCACTAGTCATGCATTTAGTCATTCCAGTGCCAGCAGCTCAAACCCAATTAGTAACTGACTGAAAGTACTGTAAACTAGTCTCTTTTTTACTGGTAGACCAAAGTCAAGTTTATAAATGAGAGCAAACTCCAAAGTGTGGTCCCAAAAATGTTTATAAACAGCAACCTTAAATCATATGTTGCTGTTTAAAAATAACTTTTTTGGATGTAATGCATATTAATATGCATTAATATTGCATATTAAGGCAATGGGTTTGCATCTCTCTATTGCCCTTTTCTTGTTTTCCCAGGGCTGTGCTGCATGTACATGGCTCTGAACAATTAATGATTTGATAATCATATTCCAGGTTTATCCCCTCTCACTTTTTCTAGCACAGTGTATCAGATAGTTCTTGTTGCCAGGATTGCAATGAATCTCAGTTATTTCTATACTTTCTTATGCTGTTAGTACTTCATCTGCTATCACATTCTGTGAGATGAAAAAATTTTACAAGGGTGTATAGAGCAATAGAACATGTTTCACATTTGAGTCATTACACTGGTGGCCCTAAAGACAAAATGTCCAATGTGAACAAGTCTTTCTTTTACCTTCCAGATGCTTGATTCAGCCCCCAAAAGCTTAAATCAGGAGTATATTCCATTATATAAGTGCTCTCATGCTCAAACACTTCAAGTGCTTGTGCACCATCTCTATATTTTTGCTTTGTTTATTCACTAACTTGATGACCACTTATGTGATTATACATTTCATTGAACTGAGACCGCAGAGACCAAAGTTAGAAATGAGAAATGAGAACATGGGTAAGAGCACGTATCTACTGAACTTGTTAAATAATTTAAATTAATCTTGCAAAAATGAAGATGCATGCCTGAGAAAGACACCTGTGGATTTTAGAAACCAGGCCTGATTACAGTATTCTGAAGAATAGCTTCTTCAACAGCTTTGTGTCTATAAGGTGTGCAAAGCAGCATATTATTTCCTCTGAGTGGCAATAAGAGCTTTACACTAAGGAACTTAAACATCTCTCAGAGATGAAAAGATAGTATTCATAAATTCTATTTTAGCTTGCTGTAAAAAAGCTCATGAAACTGAATGATCAGCAATAACTTTGAGATAAGTTTGTCTGGTTTTATTTACTTGCACTATGGAAGACTGTTGAAGTATTCTTTTATCTAAAGTGTAATTAGGAGACAATTGCATTGTGAACAACGAAATCATTTAACTCCTTCAGCAAAAGAAAGCTAATCTTGAATTTCATTCAGAAATCTATTGAGTTAAGAAATTGAGGGCTATGGTATTATTCCTAAAAGGAAGATTTTCTCTTTACAGAATAAGATACAGAAAACTTTATTTGGACTTGCACAACTGCACTGCACACAAAATGTATTTAATGAAAAGGAGATCAATATTTTTAATAGAAAATTTCACATTTCAACTTCCTTTTTTCCCTTTGAATATTCAAAGGCCAGTTTTCTTCCTTTCATAATTCTTTTTTCTGATACATTTAAGTCTCATTTAGTGATAGTCTTAGAGTTTTTGCACCTGGCCGACAAAATGAATGCCTTTCTACAAAAAAACCATCCCACTTATTATTTCACAAAGGAACTCTGATAATTCTACATTATTAAGACTCATAAGTAGGTCAATAAGGAGAAATTAATTAATTCAAATGCAGTACATGACAAAGAAAACATATCATGCTTCTGACAACTGCTGACTTATAGAGGCAGAAAAGATATTATTAAGTTAGAAGAAAAATTTGGCCGAATCCCCTCATTTTAATGAAAAAATAATTTAGTGACAATATTATTTTGATAATTAGAATAAGATGACCTGAATGTTAGCATTCCTGTTGCATTTGTAATATTGGTCCTATGGTCTTAGTGAATAATTTGCTTCATTAGGAGGAATTATTATTTTATTTTATATATATGTATATATATGTAATTTTATTTTTTTGGAAGTGTGATTTATTCACAAAACTTCATGAGGTACCTGCTTATTTTCTTAGCATTTATGTAGGCATAGCATTTTAGAAATATCAAAGGTAAAAATATACTTTTTCTTCAAAAGCATACCAAAAAATCCTTGTTTTCTTGTGTTTTGTACCATGTCATTGACCTTAGTGATAATGTACATGTTTTCAACACACTGGAAAACACACAAGTGGCTTACGTGAGTTTAGAGAACTAATAATAAATGCCAGTTTAAAAAATTGTCTTGATTTCTCTTCACCTTCAAATCTAAGACCATTTGCATTCATTAATTTTTTATTACAAATACTTAGAAATACATCTTTGTCTAGAATTTTGTGTACATAGAAAAATCATTACTCACCCCTATTTTTTTTCCTTTGTGAAATCTTTAGGAACTGTATTTGACTTTAGTAAGCACATATTTCTTTGTTCTATTTTCATGGTATTTATGAAGTGACACGAATAAGCTTTTGACATCTACACAACACTTAGAAATTTTTAATACATATTGATATAAACAGGTGGGCTTGGCAGAATAATCAGTCTCTCCCCCCTGTAGGTGCTGTGATGAGGAGAATTATAGCTATAATAAGACTGACGCCAGCCAGACCTTTAATGATCCAGATACTCTCTTATCCAAAGTATGTGACATGAACTTAGATTTTCTGGATCCAAATTTGGATGGAGTATAGCTGGGAATCTCTGCATGGCTTGAGAAAGTATCATAGGCTGGGTTGTTCGTTTGTTTCTTGGTTTGTTTTTTTCAAAAATACAGTGTGTATACTAAGTGCATTTGAACAAGACACCTTCTGTGCCCAGCATATGCTCTCCAACTCACAAAGGGACATTTTCAGCCCATGGCATGAAAGACACTTGCCATCACTCTGACAGGATTTCCCCCTCCCTTTTAAAGGCAGATTTGTGTAAAGCATATTTGTAATTGAGTGAGTATGCTGCCATACCATACTAAATTCTGTGCAACTGACTTTTATTTACATGGGAAGAATTTATGTTGTATTAGGTGAAATCAATATTAGTGGTTTGTTGTGTGACAAGAATAGAATCTTAAAAAAAAGTTACTTAAAAGCCACCATAAACCACAGTTGCAGTTTTGAGGAAGCTAATAATATGCAATATGGTTCCTTCTAATTTTCTCTTCTTCTCCTCTGTTAAGAGGCTGTTATTCCTTTTTTTCATTGTTAAATGTTTTTATAAAAGTAGCATTTTTCCCTTCTATAACAGTGAGTTTTCTACTAAACTTCATTTATCTTTTTTTTCCAGATATGAGCTAGATAATGAAACAATACGAAGTGTTCATACTTCCATACCTTCTACATGCAATATATCTTCTCTCCAGAAGATATATGACAGAAAAACATAATAAAGAAATAATGAAATAACACTATTTTTTTTCCCAGTTTTATTGTATCCTACCATTTGTACACAGCCACCTTTCCTCTTTGGAAGTAGAGATATGTTCCACGATTTTTTTCTAGTTCTAATAGTTCTCCTTGACATTTGAATGGTATGCACTATCAGATCTGACAGAAACATACAATGTTTCTGCCTGTGCTTGAAGCAAGAGAACTCTATTTAGCTGAATATTCAATAACCACATACTGCTGCCCATACGTATATCCACATTTCATCTACATGTTCAAGTCCTGTAAAAACACATATAGTTAATTTGAAACTTGGTATAGTAGATCTTTTTAAAAACTACATCCTCAAGAACTGAGGCAAGCCAGTCTTAGTTTTATTTCAATACTCCAATTAAAATTCTGCTAGATACATGATTCTACCAGCAACAAATATACTATGTGTTTTTGGTATGATAATAATGCAGCTTCAGAAAAGTACCACATACATGTACCACTTCAAACATATTTTTTAATTTACTTATGCATTCAACACATACTTTTCAGCGAGGGCAATTCTATCACAGCAGGCTTTTTGGCTGAGATCGTTTATCCAAGAAAATATTTGCATTCAGTAAATGAAAAGTCACATCCATTCATTAAAATTTAATTGAATTTTTGAGCCAAAATCTCCTCTTTAAAAAACATCCATATAGAGACTTTTGAGGTTAATAATCTCTGTGTGAGCTGAAAACATAACAAAGAGAGGAATTTTCTCAAGAAATAGGAAGTTACTTCAATTAATTTTTTTATTTACTGTTGTGGGGTTTTTTTTCTATAGATCTTTACTTTTTGTTAAGGACTTGTATCTTTTATTCTGAATCAAAGCTGTGTGACTAGCAAATCTATAGGCACTGCTTACTGTTACTACAGCCATCACAAGGAAGAATTTGGTAATGAAGCCAAGCTATGTCTTTCATTCCAGGTGACTCACCACTTGGCACTATATTGAGGAATGGCTTTGTTGTTGGTTTTATTGGGGTTTTTTACTTTGTTTTGTCGTTGTTTTTTTGTTTTTTGGGTTTTTTAAAATAATTTCAGCAATGTGCAGGACTATGAAATACCTCTCCCTATGACAATACAAAATGTAGTATTGCTGGTCATCATTCTAACACTTCAGAACATTTCTGAGCACTGAAACAGTAGAAAGTAGAAAGTGCTGCTACCTACAAAAGGCCATTCAGGAAAAACTTAGCATTGCTTCTATCCTCAACAGAGTTGTTTCCATCTGCAAAGGCTTGCATCAGCTGTGTCCTACACTTTGACAGGAACAACTTTTTCTGCTGCATTTTTAACAGGGATTGAGACGCTTCTCAGGAAAACATCAGTCCTGTGTTATGATATAGTTCCACATAGACTGATTTTTTATGAATCCCTGCATATTCTTTAAAGTACACCCAAAGTTCAATCTAATCTAGATGGCATCATCAAATTTTTATACCATTACTATAATTACATTTGCACACACAACTCAATTACCAAAGATATGGATCGTTACCTGCACAATTTGATTATGAAATTTAAATCAATATATTTGATATAATTACAGTTAAGGTTACAGTACATTTTGTCACAAACCACATTATGCATTACTGTCTTGTTTTGTGCATTTTAATAATTCACTTTAATCCAGTATACCTCAATAAAAAAGGATATTTTTCTTACAGAGTAATTTCACTAAATGGGAGGAGATGGGAAAATATATTGTACATTAGCAACCAAAGCTAAACAAATTATCTATCCTGCCTTTTGTTTTAATAATCTAGAGGCACATTGTTGTGTTTAGAAACAAAGAAATATCCGTGCTGTGCTGTTTCATTCTGTGTTCACAGAAGCTGATCCATAGAGGAAATTTATAGGAGGAGACATATGTGAAGTTAAAGCCAAATTGGGTGTTAACGTAGAACATGTGCTTTAATATGGTTGTTCAGGTTCCAACGAGTGTCAGATTTGATTCAAAGCTCAAATTTGGATAGTTCTGAACTAGCAAATGTTTGATAGTGAGTAATTCACATATACAGACTAATTCATGCATGCACACAAACTGTTTAAAATAGAGTCATTTGGAGAAAAGGCAGCAGGGAATCTGTTCAGAAAATACAAACACACTTCTAGAGCAGATCAGAACCAGGAGTAACTTGAGAATAGCCAGAGCTTATGGTGGCAAAATTTTTGGTAAAGTTTTTCATATGAAATTTCATTAAAATTGGGGTGTAATTCAGCTCAAAGTGTTTCCATACCTGTGCTGGGATGAAGCTAACTATGCAGCATCACAAGCCTTGTGTATTTTTACTTTATTTCGTGACCTGGCATAGTTTCACTCAGAGTGAAATGATTTTTTATTTGTTTCAAAAGTAACAGTAAGCGTATTTCATCTTAAAGTTCTTAAATACCAAGCTGTTTTGTATAGCTACGAGCTTTTATCTGTTTGATAGATGACTAACTAATTTAAGACTTTACTGTTAACAAGCATTATCAACAAACATGGTAGTAATGTTTGTGCTATATCATCAAATGTAATATACATCTCTGAGACGGCAGATACTGAAAAATGTTTTGTTGAAACCTCACTGAAAACGATCCTTGAAATAACAATTTATTTTATTTTTCATTTGGATGATCTGTGCTTTTTTGTCTTATCTAATGTACAGACAAGTGAAAGGGTAGATTTTCAAAAAAAGCATGTAGAAAATCTATATGAGAGGCTTTCTTGTTCCTTACTTATTTCAACACAGTAAAGTTAACAGTCCCAGCTTTGGGTGAGGAATAGTAATGTCTAATAACATAAAAGACACAAGTTGAAAGTCCAAACTTTCAACACCTCCCTCCCCCCGCCTCAATAACTCAAACCAGTTAGGAATCCTGTTTCAGGTGAAAGCATTGAAAAATTTGCTTTTTCTGTTATATCTGTTCAGCCAGTTAACAAGTTTGATTTCTTTACTAGGTTCTTGGCCAAGTCTGGGGCTAGGATTTCTTTCTTCTACATAAATTTACTTTCACACAAGTGTTAAGTCATTACATTTATGAAGGCACATTTTGCAGCTTGGAGATAAAAAAAATCTGTTGTGATTTCTGAAAAAAAATATTTTTAGCAGTTTTCTGATATTGACTTCAGAATGTTTTAGATTTCAATTCCTGAACCCAGGATTACCCCTTGTTTTCATGTTTTGATTGTTTGGTTGTTGGTTTTTTTTTCTGAGGTCTTAGTATTTTTTCCTAATGGCTTGGGGTTTTGAAATAAGCCTAGGAAGTGCCTACATGTGTACAGCCCAGTGAGGCTTATGCAAAGAAAAGGGAATTGAGTGACTGTGTCAGAGAAACAATTCTTGCTTTTCTCTGTAGCCTCATTAGGTTGCTAGATATTAGTAAAAAGAGAGAGAATGGGTATCTTATAGATTTTTATCATGGGCAGATACTGTGCTCTGCAATTTATTACTTAAATCAAATTTCAGATTTCACAGTGCAAGTTAATAAACTACTCCATAGGAAGAGAAACTATACTTTTCCTCAGATTTATTAATGTACTTCCCAATTGAGACCCGCAGAAATGTACTCCACGCTTGTGACTGTAATATCTGATATCTAAGCAAGGATAAAATATAGTCTAATTTCTAGGAATGGATTTTCCTGTCTGCATTGAAAGATGGTTTAACAACAAAAATCAAGTGAATTTTAAAAGATGTCATAATTCCATTTCTTTGTAGAGCTATCTAGTAAACATGAAGTAAAAAGAATGACTATAACCTAATTACAGCCTTTTTAAGTGGGAATATTGAAAAAGAAAAAAAAAAAACAACCATCATTTTTCCCAGCTTATCATAAAATGTATTAATTCTTCAGGGTTTAATCCTTTATCTCTGATCTATGTCCCATTAGCATCATGGCACACCAAAGAATGGTTCTACTGTTATCTTAGCTTGTATCTTAGTGAGTCTTGAGCTGTTCAGTCACGACTTTGACCCTCAAGGTCTTTTAATGGAAAAACATGTATTTCTAGTTATTGCTACTGGTGGCTAAAATTGTATTGCTATACTCTAGTCAAGTCTACCTCCTATTTGAAACACATAAATTGTGACAAGTATTTTTCCAGCCAAAAAATAGCTGCCTCATTGGAAGCATTGATGGTATGTACTACACAAAATATATTAGACATCCATTGGAATTAAAATCATCTTGTTCAGCAGACCTTAAGTGATAGTTTCATTTGTTTCTTTATCAGTTAAAGATGTTGACTAACTTTTTACTTAGATAAAAAGAGAAACTTCCTACTCTCTAAGATATTGTATTAAAATAGCCCTCTGAATTGAATTAATAATTTATTCACTGTGATATGAAGCAGTAATAGAGAAAATATGCCAGCTATTTCCTGTAAAGGGCAAAAACACTGCTGTCATATTGTTCAGCCTGGGGGCCCCTAGAAGCTAAGCCAAAGCAGTTACCCTGCTAGAAAACAGGAGTTTCTACAGACTTAGATATAAAGTTAGATTCAACAGCTTAAAACACTATTTTCAGGCATCAGGAAGTGCAGGGGACAAGTAAAATAGATCACAGAATTGCAGAATTATCACAGTTGGGAAAGACCTCTAGGATGACCGTATCCATCTGCCAACATCTCCTCCCCCCCAGTAATCTTATATATATCAATATCTGTATCACCCACTAGACCATGTCCTGAAGTGCCTCATCTACACAGTTTTAAAATACTTCCAGGGATGGTGACTCCACCACTTCCCTGGGCAGCCCATTCCAACTCCTAACTACTCTCTCAGTAAAGAAATTCTTCCTCATGTCTAGTCTAACCCTCCCCTGGTGCAACTTCAGGCCAGTTCCTCTAGATCTATCATTATTCACTTGAGAGAAGTACCCACCTCCGTACAACCTCCTTTCAGGTAGTTGTAGAGTGATAAGGTCTCCTCTCAGCCTCCTCTTCTCCAAAATAACATTCCCAATTCCTTCAGCCTCTCCTCACAGGATTTGTTCTCCAGATCTTTCACTAGTGTGGTTGCCCTTCTCTGAACATGCTCCAGCAGCTCAGTGCATTTCGTGTAGTGAGGGGCACAGAACTGAACACAGTACTCAAGGTGTGAGTACTGCAGCAATTATTTCTGCAGTAGTAGACTGCATAATTAATTCTTCTGAAAAGATTCTGAAAGAAGTTCACAGAATTTAGGATAGACCCTGAACTGACATTTCTCCCTGGTAAATCCCAATTCTCCTTAGTAAAAGTTGAGCTGGGATTTCCAAAAACTGGAAAGTTGTTATATGCGTTATCCAGATTATCTTAGATTGGAAGAGTCTATACAGTGCTTTAAGAATACTTATGAACAGGCTGGTTCTGTTAACACACATTTTAATGATATACAAAACCAATAGGCTAGATTGCATCATCAGTATTGAGAATGCAGTCCCCTCAGTATGCATAGTGTACACTTTTTTCCTTAGGCATCTATCACTAACCACTCATAGAATCATAGGATCATAGAATCATAGAATTGGCTGGGTTGGATGGAACCTCAGAGATCATCAAGTCCAACCCTTGATCCACTACCGCTGCGGTTACCAGACCATGGCACTGAGTGCCACATCCAGTCTCTTTTTAAGTATCTCCAGGGGTGGAGAATCCACTACTTCCAGGGGCAGCCCATTCCAATGCCTGATCACCCTCTCCCTAAAGAAATTCTTTCTAATGTCTAACCTAAACCTCCCCTGGCACAACTTAAGACCATGCCCTCTTGTCTTGCTGGTAGTTACCTGGGAAAAGAAACCAACCCCTACCTGGCTCCAACCTCCTTTCAGGGAGCTGTAGAGAGTGATGAGGTCTCCCCTGAGCCTCCTCTTCTTCAGGCTGAACAGCCCCAGCTCCCTCATCCTCTCCTCATAGGATCTGTGCTTGAGTCCCTTCACCAGCCTGGTTTCCCTCCTTTGGACCTGCTCCAGCACCTCAATCTCCTTCCTGAACTGAGGGGCCCAGAACTGGACACAGGACTCGAGGTGTGGCCTCACCAGGGCTGAGTACAGGGGAAGAATCACTTCCTTGGACCTGTTGGCCATGCTGTTCCTGATACAGGCCAGGATGCCATTGGCCTTCTTGGCCACCTGGGCACACTGCTGGCTCATGTTCAGCTTCTTGTTGATCCCAACTCCTAGGTCTTTCTCTGTCTGGCTGCTCTCAGCCACTCTGTGCCCAGCCTGGAGCTCCTATGGGGTTATTGTGGCCAAAGTGCAGGACCCGGCACTTGGCCGCGTTGAACCTCATTGCGTTGGAATCAGCCCAACTCTCCAGTCTGTCCAGGTCCCTCTGCAGAGCCCTCCTGCCCTCCAGCTGATCCACACTCCCCCCCACCTTAGTGTCACCTGCAAATTTGCTGATGATGGACTCAATCCCCTCATCTAAATCATCAATAAAGATATTAAACAGAACTGGGCCCAACACCGATCCCTGGGGGATACCACTAGTGACCGGCCGCCAACTGGATGCAGCCCCGTTCAGCACCACTCTCTGGGCCCGGCCCTCCAGCCAGTTCCTAACCCAGCACAGGGTGCTCCTGTCCAAGCTGTGGGCTGACAGCTTTGTCAGGAGAATGCTGTGGGAGACGGTGTCAAAGGCCTTGCTGAAGTCCAGGTAGACCACATCCACAGCCTTCCCCTCATCCACCAGGCGGGTCACCTGAGCATAAAAGGAGATCAGGTGGGTCAGACAGGACCTGCCCTTCCTAACCCCGTGCTGGCTGGGTCTGATCCCCTGTCCATCCTGTAGGTGTTGTGTGATTGCACTGAGGATGATCTGCTCCATAACCCTGCCAGGCACTGAGGTCAGGCTGACGGGCCTGTAGTTTCCCGGGTCCACCTTCTGGCCCTTTTTGTGGATTGGCATGACATTCTCCAACTTCCAATCATCTGGGATGTCCCCAGTGAGCCAGGACTGTTGGTAGATGACAGAGAGAGGCTTGGCGATCTCTTCTGCCAGCTTCCTCATCACCCTTGTGTGGATCCCATCTGGTCCCATAGACTTGTGGGGATCCAAGCAACTCAGTAGGTCACTGACTGTTTCCTTCAGGATTACAGGGGGGCTGTTCAGATTCTTGTCTCTTTCTACAATCTCCAGAAGCCAGCTGTCCTCAGGACAACCTGTCTTACTGTTGAAAACTGAGGTAAAGAAGGTGTTAAATATCTCAGCCTTTTCTTCGTCTTTGACAACTCTATTCCCACCCATGTCAAAGCCCAACTCAAAGCAAAGTTGGCTTTATGTCTCTCCATCCATTCTCAAAAAATTAGTCCAGTCTGTTGAATTGTTCAGGCAGCCAATAAGCCTGAGCTTAATTACAGCCCCTGAGCTGAGAAAAGCAGGTAGCCATGGAAGGCTGTCCATAGAGAGATGTTTGAGACGCTATTGTGGTTTAAGATGTTTCTGTCAATAGCTATTGATTGTCCTTCTGAGGAAGCTTACTGCTCTTACTATTGTATGGTGGGCCAGGATGCAAAATCGACTATGCTATTTCAGCAGTTTCAGTAGATGGTCTGAGTTACCTGGACTGATTTTACTGTAAACATACATGAGGGTGTTCACAAAAACAACTTTGTCAACGACTCACGACAACATCCAGCTGCTGGATGGTAATGGGGTACATGGAGTGGGGAGGATGTGATATCTCAACCTGACATGCTGATATCAGAGGATATTAGGCTACAGAGATTGCATTAAGGTCACTGGGTTGAGGCCTTTGCTGTGTCAGGCTTTAACAGGTAGATCCACTGTGCTGAAGAGCCTTAGGTCCAAGTGTTGTTTACATAAAGTTTGGCCATTATCCATTTCCAAACACATGAAACAGTTCATTCCATCAGCATGTAGATTAGCTTTACTGTCTGTCTTTGTGACTTCACTGTGAAGTTTCATAAACTAGCAAAGGCAAAAGGGTGATTTGCTTATTTTATTTTATTTTCTTCAGGATAAGAAAAAGGGAAGTCCCAAGATACCTGCTTCAGTTTAAGATAAATGTTATGACTCTTCCCTAGTTGCTGAAGGGATTTAACAATAGTCTTAATCGAAGTGATTTTTCAAATCTGAACTTCCACAGTCACATAAACAAGACACTTAACCATGTTGAAAATTTCCTCTGCATGTAGTTTAATAATAACAGTTTTATGCTTGAAGGGTATGTTTGCCTTTTGTTAAGATCTCTCCATATATTGATGAATGCTAATGTATTTTTAATAAGACCAATTTGGACTCAGTTCATTAAAATAGTACAGGTAAGAATCACACAACAATCCAGAAAGCCAGGTAACAGCCCTTGTTTAATATCTTGGAATCAACCTTAATTAAAGTGAGGTCCATGAAACATACAATTTTAAAGGTTTGCATATTTAAGTTGAATCATCAAAATTACTGTTTCTTTATTCATTGGCAAGACGAAAAAACCATGGGTATTTTATAAACTCTGTTATGGTCTGAGGTAACATTAAAATTTATTTTTGTTTTGGATTCACGAGAAAAAGTTCAACCACAGAAGGGTTGGGTGCAAGCAGATTTATTTGACAACTGACACAGGCAAAATTATAGAGTTAGGTAACAGAGAAAGAGAGGAAAAGAAGATATAAGAGAGAGAGAAAAGTGGAGAAAAAGGGTAAGAAAGTGGGAAGAAAGAATGAGAGAGAGTCACTACCAGGGGTCCAGCTGTCCAGCGAGTTTCTTCAAGATGGTGCTGATCCTGGACAGGGTTCAATGCAAAAAGGGCTGTGGGACAACGAAACAGCCACAGCATGGACAGACATATATACCCCTGAAGTTCCTTTTGTTCCAAAACAGAAGCCAGGGTCATTAGCATCAGAGCCATTGCAGACAGGCTGCCTGGAGGGGAGCTTCCGCAGAGGGTGCAGTCCCCCACCCCCTCATCAGTTCTTATCTCCTTCCAGGCACCACTCCCTGCTCCGTCCCAGCACCTCAGCCAGGTACATCAGCATCGGTACAATCAAGGTGGCTTCCTCCACCCTGGCCAGGGTAATCGTGCCTGGAGGGATGTCCCAGCATTGCAGGCTGGCCCTCAGAAAAGGGGAGTAGTCTCCACCCAGTAGTTCTTATCTCTTCCCGAGGTGTCACTCCCTGCTCAGTTCTGGCCAGGCCAGGTCCTCCACCCTAGCCAGGGCTATTCACTTTAAAATTGCTCTTTTGAGAAAACTGCAAATCAGTGAGGTCAGACTGTCACTCCACAAAATAGCTTAAGAATTTTATCAGCAAATAATACAGTTCTCCAACCCTCTATATTTGTGTTAGTGAGAATATACATGTATTGCAGCGTACAATGACCTGATGACTAAAGCTGCTTTTAATAATTATTCTAAAATTACTTTCTAAGTCCTTATTTCCATTTTTTTCAGCTTCAAAAAGTTAACAGTACTATATATCGTTGTGCTCTAAAATGTCTTTCTGTGGGGGAAATAATTATTTCACCATTTTTTAAGCTTTCTAATGTATTTTGGGAAAGAAAAGATACAGTGTATGTATCACATGTCTAGCTTTAGAGACAGAAACTGTTTATGAACAGTAAAAAACCTAGAGCTTTCCATTCTGATATTTTGACTGACTCACTTGCAACAAATGCTATAAAAGGGATCAAAATACTCCCTTATGTCCTCTAAGATTATTATCTTAAATACAATAACCAAAATATGGTTTAACAAAAGATCACAGCTAGAAATGTATTATGTTTCCTGATAAGTAGTCTCTCTTATGACCATTCTCTTACAGTTCTAGTAGTATGAGTATTCTGATCTGAACAGAACAACTTTAGGATCTTACCTGAATGCAAATATAATAGGCAAATAATAAAATATAATAAGCAAATATAATAGGAAAATAAGCAAATATAAAGTATGAGTTATTTTAAGTAATATCTTTGTGTATGCTATATACCAACATAAGAAAAAGAGTGATTTGTTTGGAGACACCTGCTAAAATGCTTCAGCCTTATGCCACTGTGCCAGTCAACAAATTATTTTAACCTAATCCTCTTTTTTTTTTTTTTTTTTTTTTTTTTTTAACAACTTTTTTATATTGTGCTTACCCTTCATTGAACAAAGGCAATTGCCTTCTGTTCTGTCCTACTGTACCATTGGAAATGACTGGAAAACCTTAGACCTTTCCAGAGTAAAAAATATTCCCACAAAAATTCAGTTAAGGCCAGTCTTCTCTGGGGTCACAGGCACTTTTTCCAAGGTCTGTTGATGTTTTGTCCTGCTTTGACTACAGACGTTTGTAGTCCTCCTCTTAGACCCCAGAACTGAGGGTGGAAATAGTAAGAGGCTTAGGTCCACATTCTTTCATAAATTCTCACTCCAGGGAAAAATGTGGGAAACAATTATGACCACAAATGACTTCTTGATTTTCTTCCCCCTTAAAGCTCTTTTAAATTTTCCTTCTCCTCTCAGTATTCACCTGCAATTAAGATTCTTCTGAAGACCGTACTGATATTTTTTCACAGATCTTTTAGTAGACAAGAGCCAATTTCTTTTACTTTTCTGAACCATTTTTAGCAGAGGGACTCAAAGTAGTCTCTCTCACTGAAGAAAACAGGTCTATTCATATCATTATCCACACAAGGCACATACAGAAGCTAGAACAAGCAGAAAATGGATGGAGACATTTACAGAAGAGCACATAAAATTGCTGATGGCCAGTGACATGGTGATGGTTACTTGGGAAAGCAATGGCCACAGCATTTGCAGCTTATGACGGCTACACCAGATTTTGTACACTTTTTGACTGCCCAGGCCTTCATAATGCATCAGACCTCATTAAAGAAATTTGCTCGTGTCAATTCCTCTTACAAAAGTGGTAGGCACTGTAATAGCTGCCTGTCTCAGAGACTGTGCTGAACTCTTCTGTGATGTGTCTTGGATTTTATAAATAATTGAAAACAATAAGTGGCAGGAGAGCTAGCAGCAGGAAGCACACAGCTCACCATAGTCTGTGTGTGAGCAGCTCCTCTGGACTAAATAAAATCAATAATCACCAACAAGCCTTCCTTGGGTACTATAAAAGCTAAAGATCCCATATTGCCTTTTATAAATGAACACCAAGTAATTGACAGCAGTGACAGCTGCTGAGAGCATACCACTCACTGCCTGTTCTCAGAGCATCTCTCCTCTCACTGTCCCCACCAACAGAAACAACAGATATATTGCAAACACGAATGACTGGCATTGCTGTCGTACACAAAGAACTCACTCGTTGTCTCATAATTGGAAATGAAAAATGGAAGCACTGCCAGCAAAATGTTGTTAATGAGGCACTATGGGCTCTGATTTCAAAAGCTAAAATTTGCTTAAATCAAAATAATAAGGAAGAATTCTCTGGGATACTACTGGGAATTCAGACAGCTCTTGATGTGTTCCCTCCATCCCCGTCTAGTTCTATACATTCCCCAACACCACCAACTGGGGATAATAATGGGAAGGAAATGTATTACCTGACTCAGTGTATTGCTGTGAGATTATTAATCAGTCAATGTTTGTGAAGTGCAAAGAAAATGAAATGCTACTTGAAAGTGTTAAATCTTATCTTTTCACAGACCTGTTTGCCCCCTCTCATCTTTCAGTCTATTCTTCTTCCCTTCTCTTGTAGTAATGCTCTATACTAGTAGCGTATACTATATGCTATGTACTACTATATAGTATGTATGTACTAGTATAATATGTACTAGCTGTGTATATATACTGGAGCGTATACTTCAAGCATACTTAAACATCAGACCAGGATTCCAGGCTTCAGAGTGGGCTTGCTTTCAGGGGGCAAGGTCTGGTTTTCTGCTACTGAATAAGCAAGAAAAAAACTACATTCAATGTGGCACCTTGCTCAGACTTACTAGTGCCCTAGGGCACACATGGAGAATCTCTCATGATGAGGGCAGTCTATAATCTCTTACCCTGAAAAGGGGGTCTAAAATCTCCACCTCTTCTCCCTTAACAAGCGTAGCTAAAAATCCTCATTTTAAAAGGGATTCTGGGACCCTCAGTGTCTTCCTACTGCAACCCATCATCCTCATTTTCCTGTTCAGGTCCTTCTCTTGGGAATGGCAACTAAAGAGACCTGAGAGACTGAGAAAAAGCATCCTCAGACACTTCCCAGGTTACACAGGAGAGCACGATTCTGTTAAGTGCTGGAAGGAGTGAGCCACAGCAGGTGAGAGCAACACGCAGTGCAGAGCTGAAGAAAGGCACAGGTGACAAAGAGTGCTTTGCAAAGTAGGTAGACACTGCAGAGAGGTAAGAAGGGCTAAAGCTTTGTATAGTCTTCAACCAGCAAGTTCAAGCATCCGTTGAGTCTAGGTAAGCAGCATTGCTTAAAATCACACATGTTGATAGTTCTGAGTCAGAGGGCATGTCTTTTGTTAAAAATCTACCATAAGCACTGAAGTCCACTGTAAGTTCACTGAAGCTGCAAGCAGTTCACTGCTCCCAAATGTCAGCTTTTAATTTAAAGGCTTCTCCACTATGGTTTTGGAAAGAGGTGGTTCACTGCAGTAAGAGAAGAGCCACGAGAAGACTTCTAAGAGACTTACCAAATACTATCACTCCAGACAGTGTATTTTTCATTTTAAAGCAGGCTAAAATTAACTACCAAATTTTAAAGGTCCCCTGATCTACCTCATTTTCAAATTGCACATTACAAACAATAAATCCTGCTAATCTGAAATGCACATGCTTAACTGGGTGATTTTTATAGCTAAACAAAACATTTCTGGTAAAATGCAGTTAAATCAGTTAAATATGTAGCAAATGTTTCTTTCGCCTTCTTATGCATTATGGTTATGGAGATGCGTTTTTGCTTTAA